>JAOQMS010000008.1:34019845-34051152 GCA_027563885.1 Erythroxylum longipes | reverse complement strand
ACCCCGTTAGGCAACGGGAGTAGACTTACTGCATGCAAGTCAAGGATAGAGGTCGGGATCAGTTCGCGTCTGCATTGATTTTCTTTCTTTGACACTGAATTGTATTTTCCACCAATTGTTGTATTATTTGAAATTAAATATTACAGTTTGTAATTTTTGTACTCAAATATTACTGTTTGTAATAATTTTGGGAAATTGTAAATGAATGATAATGGTTGTATTGTGTAATTTAAAATGGGCACAAGTGACTAATAAAAGTTTCTGTTGATTTTATTGTGGTGTTTCAAATGGTTATAAAATAACATGGAACGTTTTGGTCATCAACTTTCTGTATCTTTATATGGTTTTAAAAAAAATATATATATAATCCGACTCTGATTGTTTGAATGTTTAGCGATGTGGCACACCACCCTCGCAGGGCACGGACTCGGATATCACCGTCGATATCGGGTTCGGGTCCAGCGGGAGTGGGGTGTTATAGAAAGAGTAACAACAATAAGCTGCAAAAGGAAGAAGAAGAAGACACCTCTAGACGACTATTCTTAGAACATTAGAAGACTCAATAGTCCTAACAGACAACTACTTGTCTATGACTATATAAAGGAAGCTAATCCTTTTTTGGTTGGCCTTGTGAAAAAAAAGATCAATAAGAACTCTTAGAAAAACCTGAACCTCCTTGGTAAGAAATGGAATGCTCTTACAAACCACCAAAGTCATTACAATGGAAGAATAATCATATATTTTAATCATACATTTTGATCCATCAAAGTTAGATATTGATGATCATTTGAAAGAAAACCAATTCATCCATCTTCATATTAGAATGAAAAAGACATATCTAGTTTTCTTATAACTTTTTTTCCATCCTTTTAATTTGGTCTTTTAGGGAATTCCACTATGGCATAAACTTAAGAATCTACGGAACAAGATTGAAGAACTATAGATGCTATTAGATGATATCAGTAGCACCCCATCACCATTGGAATTTGAGGGAAATATAGGGATGAGGCACTGTACATATGACTTCAATAATTGTGCAAACTATAACTAAGTAACAAATTTAATCATGAAAGGGAATTTTTACACCTGAAGCAATAAACAAAAAGGAGAACGGTTCCTTAGGAAAAAGTTAAACATGGTGCTATTAAATCAACAACAGCTAGAAATTTATCCATAGAGAAAAAGCTACAATTAAAAACCATTACTATTTGAGCACTTACATTTTAAAACATATTTAACATCCAAAAGAAGCATTATCTATTCATATTTAGCAACTACATAGTGAATGATGTAGGTTTTGGGGAAGCTACCACCAAAAGAGTAAGAAGTAACTTACAAGGCACTAAAAAATACGTTATTTGCATAAGGAAACTGCAAATAATAAAATATGAGCTAAAGAAACTCAATGGAAAGGAGACTATAAACACACAAATGGAGGTAAAGGAAATAAAAAAAGTTTGGACTAATTCAAAGAAATCTCAATAATTCTCTAGGAGATTTTAGACTTTAAGAGTAGGGGAAGCTAGCAATTTCAGATACAACCAAGCAGCTGAGTTTTATCACTCTCTCACCAAGTAAAGATCAAGGAACCAATAAGTGTAAAGAAGAGACAAGCATATAACTTTAAACTAAAAGACTATCATATCTAGGAAAAACATTAATAGAATTGTTTCTCCTCAAGACTAGTATGGCTCTAGGGTGTATTTATAAGAAGATATTAAAAGAGATATTATCATATTCTTCACCAACACTTTAGAGACACTTGCTAATGCACACTCTTATATTAAATTAATGAGGAACATCATTTTTAATCCAATCACTGAACATGATGCACCCCCTCTTAGTTGAACCTTTTACCTCTAATGATGTAGAGAGAACCATGATCACCTTAAAGCCAAACAAAGCGTCTAGACCATATGGGTTTAATGTGAACTTCTTCCGATAAAAACTTGGGAACACACTAAAAACATAGTAGTAGAAGCAGTCCTATAATTCTTCTCCAGTAGGAAAATATTGAAAAAGTTCAACAAAACATGCATAACTATGGTAGTAAAAACACCAACATCAAGTGTGATGAAGGATTTTTGCCCCATATCATGGTGCAACATAATTTACAAAGTAATTTCTAAAATGCTTGCTTATAGGATGAAGGTTGTAGTATCCAAAATTATGTATGCTTCTCAAGGAGCTTTTTTAATCTCAACTAAGAGACCATCTTATTGACTTCAAACCTTTGATTGATAGTCATCTTGAAGACTACAAACAGATGCAATAGGAATTTAACTCTAATTAGGAGAGTTATGCTAGTAAATTTTATCCTCAATACATTACATGTATAGTGGACTTCGCACATCTAGTTCACAATTAAGACAATTGAAACGATCATGAAGACCTTTATATTGTCAAGGAATGGCAATATTTGCTTTATGGAAAAAGTGAAATAGATTGGCTTTTGTCTGTCTAAGGAAGAGGGAGACTTGGGAATTCTTTCAATAAGGACTACAAACTAAATACAGTTCCTAAAAAGAATTTTGGAGAATAGTGATAGACAAAAACTCATTATAGGTAAGGTAGATGCACGCGTTCTATAAAAATAAAGGATGATTTTAGGCTATAAAACCTCGACATGATACATCCTGGTCCATGACACATACACTTAAGCCAAGAGGGAAAGCTGGAATGTGCATCAGAAACCTTAAGTAACATCATTCTAATATGATAATTGGTCTTCATTGGAGCGTCTACCTGAAGTTAGCACATTAGGGGCTCCAAGGAGCTCAATTGTAAACAACGATACTGTTGAGGAAGCTCAGAATTTTAATGCCTCATCCCAACTTGCTTTACCCAACTTGCTCATACCATTACACTTAGACCAAGAAGACAGAATACTATGGATTCCTAACTCCTTTTTAGCCACCTTTCCGATATATCATGCAGGAGATTCATTAAGGCACAAGCTCAAAAAGCTCCCTGGACAAAACTTATATAGTACCCCTAAGCTAGCCCCAGAGCTATAATCTCCTTATAGATAGCGATTAAAGGTAGGTTATCCACTATAAATAGAGCAAAAAGATACAAGATCGTCAATAACACTTGTGCTTTATGTCAGTGACAACTCGAAACTTTGTCCCACCTATTTTTTGAATAAAATATCACGTACATCATATGGAATCTAATAATGCGGTTAAACAACCAGAATCTGCATGTAAATAATTGGCAAGGAATTATAAAATGGTGGTGCAACAATCAGGGAAGGAGTGGAAACTGGACGAGTTTTAAAATCGCATTTAGTCACACTATTTACAACATCTGGACTAAGAAGAATAAGAGAATATCTTAGGCCATACTATTACCACAGGTCAGGCTTACTCAATTCTACAATACAAACTATAAGAGAACAATTCCTCACTTATAACATCCATATCATGCAGCCCCCAGTTATCAACAAATTGGAGAATGCCAATACCTTTTATCATTACAAATGATTGCATGTGAAGATTTTCATCTTTATTAACATTTTTGCAGGGATACTCCGATGTATCACTTTCTTCCATTTCATTGTAGAATTGTTTCTTATTAATCAATGCATACAATACTAGCCAAAAGTTGACAGCCTTCTTTAACACATTTTTAATTTCAGCAACAAAACGTAAAAGATTAAAGAAACAGTTGATTTTGCCTTTATTTCGAACATCCTAATAAAGCTAAGAGTACCAGCCCCGCATATATATCTCCCGCTGCCAATTCATGCGTACTAGTGAATGTTGAGCTAAGATCCCATCTAAGCAACAGCCATTGAGTGGCCATTCTTAAAATCTACGATCGAGTTATGATTCTCTCCCCTCTTGATAGCCATCTCTTTTTCAATTGGATGACAAACTAAACGCAAAAATAGAGGGCGCAAAAACTCAGTAAACTTCGACTTTTCCAGCCACCAAAGGTCGTGGTCGAGAAAGCACCCAGTGGAAGGCATGTAAAACTTGTACACGAAATAACATTGAGTTTTCGAATTTTTTTTTAACAGTTCAACTTTTTTCAATTGATTTTAACATGGCGTCTACGTCAAACATAAATAAAATTGTTTATCATTTTAAAATAAAATTTAACTAATTAATTTAAGTAATATACTCAAACTTACTACTACTAATTCTGTAAATTTTAAGTAACATACTGAAAAAGTGATTAATCAGTAAATTATCTTTAAAAGTATAGTCTCTAAGATCTTATCGCATAAATGAACAGATCCCATCTGGCTGTGGTTGGTTGTTACGGCGGCAAGGTCGTGGGTCTCGACAAAATATCTATGCGTTTCATTTTCAACATAAAGCTAATGGAGTCCACGCGTATTTCCATCTCTCGTACTATGTTATATAAATTGGATATCAGCGAATTGGTCCATTGTTTGCTCCCCATTTTACAATTTTTTTACCTGATCTGCTCTCTTCTTTTCTTATAACTTTATCCGGCGGGCATGACTCCTGAAATCCATTCCCTTCAATAAAAAATGCTAACACAATAACCAATAATTGGGGAACAAATTGTGTAAATAAAAAAGGTTGACGGAATGAAGACAATGCTTTGACTTGAGGATCAATACAAAATCCAAAATGAGACTTTCATGAAAAATTACGTTAGACATTTCAAATCTCAAATTCTGTCTACACTATACAAATTCTATCTTCAAATGTAACCGCGGTGCTTTAAAATAATATTAGGAATACAAAGACATTTTTATTTTTGTTATTAGATTTTAGGTTATTATAACTTATATAAATACTTCTTTATTGTATTGTGGAAGAGGTCATCGTCTAACTTTTGATTTTTTTTATAGATCCTGGATTAGATCTAAGTTTTTTGTACTCTTACACTAAAGTACTGCATTTTCGCACTACGTCAAAATGTCTTTGAAATATGGAAATAATACTTAGATCTAATTATAAGCTTTCCGACAAAATGTCTTTGAAATATGGAAATTACTTAGATCTAATTATAAGCTTTCCGACAAAGTTATGTTTGATCAATTGGCGGAATTATTTATGATTTCATAAATCAAAGACTTCTTGAAACGTTCTAGAAAGGTGATTTGATACTATGTATTTTGGCTAAAATCATGTCCCTCGGCCTGGCAATTTCAGAGCTACAACCCAGTAAAAGCCTTCACCGAAAGGAGCTTCATTTTTTTTTCGCACTCTCAAGTCAAGTACTAGGGTAGGTTTCTAGTCCATTTTCAACTACAAAATATTAACTGGATATTTATTAAGTCTACAGAGATTTATAGATACATCTAAATGCGAAATAGCTTGCTGCTGGAACTCTCCATGAACTGTCCTCGCTCTAGCTCGGACATATAAGATCATGGGTGTGTGAATCACGCAAGCGAGCTAGTCATTATTCTGGTTCCTGTTTCTCAATTTTGTTTCCTCTAATTATTGCTCTTTTACGGTTACATTATTCAAATATAATGTCAGTGGACACGCAACGTAAGCAATGAGTGAGGGTGTGGAAATGATGCCAAAAAGTTGTAGTTCTTCGTTTCAAACTTGAAATGATTTCACTCTCTTTTCATGTGTTACACTCTAATCCAATTTGGAGTAGAATAAACCAGGTGAAGCTCGTATCGGTGACCAAGGGAGGCTTATTTGGTGACTACACAACTTAGGCAAGGCTGCCACACTAATTTTATTTGAACTTGTTTTCATAGCTTTGTGGATATAAAAAATTATGACAAAAAGACTAAAAAATTATTACTCCCATGATTATAACCATCAAAATTAATATGGTATAAATTAAGAATATGATATTGACTAATAAAGTCTGACTGGACATATTTAAAGTTCAAATTTGAACTCCCTCCGCAACCTAGAGTTTGAATGCCTCAACCATCTATATTTATGCTTACAAGTGCAAAGGCTCTAGAATCTTTCTTGCCACTGTACAAACTGAGAAGAAATTGTTGAATGGACAGGGGTCAATCACCAAATTACTTGTAGAGATTACTTAGTACTTAAAAATATATTTGGCTGCTTAGTATATGTCATATGGTAAGAAAGGAATGCGAGAGCTTTCAGGGATATAATACAGAACACTCAATCTGTAATCCAGAGATTCCTTAGAAAAATAATACTCTCCGAAGCCTCTTCTATGAATTTGAGCAATGAGATGACAAGAAAATGAAATATAAATCAAAAAATTTGATAAGAGATTACTTAAAACAAAAAAGTTTGGACGCAATGTTGATCCGACCCCACTGTATTGGAATCAATTGAGCTGAGTTGATATTAGAAGAGAGATACCGTAGGGGAATGCACAGTCTGCAAGTTATTCAATGCTTTAAGAGATGTAATTAGTTGTGAAATTGTAAAGAGAAGTTTATCAATTGTAAGGACTTGCCTTGAATAGTTGCCATTTTTTTTGAAACATGAAAAAGAATTGTGATTATAGATTAATTAAAACTTGGTTACAGCGAGTTCAAGACTTTAACCCTATCATTATATTACAATATGACCTAAGAACAAAACTCCCTAAGGAAGATGGTATGACTATCTGTATAATAGACAACAACATAAACAATTATAGGCATTATTGAAGTTTTATCTTCATGGGAAAGCTCATTCACCAGTTCTGGTATTTAGGATTTTGCTTTCTTTTCCTAGCAGGATTCATTTTGTAGATTTGAATTACACGCAAAAATCACCAGGGATGTCTAGGACATGGACAATAGTTAGTAGGGTATCACAGTCCTCTGTTTGTTCTATATCCCTTATCCCCTAATTCTCAGTTTGTCCAACTACTGCAACTGGAGTCAACATGTTAGCCAAATCCATCTGACAATGTTTCAAATATTGGGAGGTGAAATCATTCGCACCATTGTATAGATTCTCCACATTGTTTGCACTAGAATTGTCAACATTTGTCTTTCCTTGCGAAATATGTGTGATAACTTGCTCAGTCCTCAAACCAACTAATTGATTAACGTTGTCTTCATCACCAGTAACTACATCCACAGACCATTAAGTACACCCGCAACAACACTAGTAGTTCCATCCTCTGCAAGAAGGCTATCTGTAATAACCTCAGATATCCCAACTTGCAACAACTCCATTACTGTCTCCATTTTTGTATCAAGCATGCTTGTTCCTGCCAAAGGATCATATTATGTTTTTGTTGTCGTGACCTTTGCAGTTTCCAATTCGTTATCACTGTTGGTAAACTTGTTAGAAATTTGGCTTGTCCCCAATGAAGTTCTCCTATCGGCATCCATAACGTAAACCGCAACTGTCTCTCCAACAACATCAGCAGGTTGAGCAGTAGTCACAATGGTATGCTGTTTTAGAAGATTCTGTGTTGGAATCTTCGTAGTAGTCTCCAATTGAAAGATCCTCCCAGTTGGTTGCCACTGCTTGTTGGGGTTTGGTTTCCAAAGGTAAGACAACTGTATAGTCTTCATAACATTGTACCCTTATCTCCCACACTCATCACCGAAAGATTTTCTGGAAGAATCACCGAATTAGGTATCTCAGTACACACTTTTGCGTAGCCTACCCTCTCTATATATAATGTTTGAGAATCTAAGTTTAGAGGTTTACATAAGGAGCTCACCATGTAGCTTAACCCTTGGAGCGTCCATAGTTCCATAGGCAAGTTGTGGAAGTGGACCCATAGTGGAAATTTGTCTATCAAACCTCTATCCGTGTCCATGCCCGGACTCCACTGTCGTAAGAATAAAGGTTGATCTCTAATGTGCCATGGGCCTTGTTCAGTGATTTCCTGCACATCAGAATCCTTGCCAAATTTCAAGAGAAAGAACCCATCCTCTCGTAGCAAGACCTTCTCCAGTCCCTTGGAACTCCACCTAGCTTGAGCCCAAGCTTTCACCACTAAGAATGTTGGCCTCTTTCTCCAAAAAAACTTATGAGAGCCAAAGACTATACCTGAATGCCTGCATCAAGAATTTCCTTTGGGGGGCATATTATGTTGTCCTTTAATACTTATTGGAAATGTGTCAGAACAACTTTGGGTAACAGGGGTATCAATTTTCGCTTCCAGGTTCCATTTAGTTCGCATTTGTTGTCACCACCTTGGGCTCTTGGGTGTCTGCATTGGAGTGTTTGTGTGCCTGTGAGAATTTTAGATTGAGGTTTTCTCTGGATAGCATCAGAAGGCTTCCTTCAGGCCCGAAGGCTCTCTGACTTCCATCCTAATGCCCTTTGACCCTATTAAGGTCTGGCCGATGGGAGGAGCAAACCCAGGAACGGCAACGCCAGTAGAGACATCAACGCAAAACTCCTCCACCGCTTAAGGAGGCAGCCCATCATCATCAGTAAAAACCATAGACGCTGCTACGGAGCTCCCATGGGTCTTAGCCCCGCTTGCTTCTCTCTCTAAAGTTAGGTCTTCGCTAGTTTGGGTCGCCGCTAGTTGATATA
Source organism: Erythroxylum longipes (assembly GCA_027563885.1). Classification (NCBI taxonomy): domain Eukaryota; kingdom Viridiplantae; phylum Streptophyta; class Magnoliopsida; order Malpighiales; family Erythroxylaceae; genus Erythroxylum; species Erythroxylum longipes. Next base: position 34,042,726 of record JAOQMS010000008.1, on the reverse strand, counting down.
GAAATGGGTTGAAAGAGACACCTTCCTCCTTACGTCGTTGCTTTCGTGTCAGTTATGTCCCTTAGATCTACAACCTTGCCTCAAATTTGAAACCTCACCTCTCACTCGCAATTGCCTCACACTCACAGTCATTCCTTGCATCGTTATTCTCGCAATCGCAGTCACAGTCGCACTCTATTGTTCAAACTGATTACAACAAAATGAATATGCATTGTAAACTGATGAATTTTTCCCCCAAGGGGTATTTTTATTATATCAATTCAATTTAATATTCAAAAAATAAGTACAAATATTACTTAATTTTGCTATATCAATTTATACTTTGATTGAAATCATTAAAGTTGACTAGACTTACTACTATTTTAAAAGTTATAATTATTAGTATAATGTGTTAATTAGAAAAGAAACCTTCCCAGTACTCTTATACGATCAAAATATAAAATTTCAGTTCATTATATGATTATGTAGGATCTTAAACATATATAATTCTCATATATAAAGTAGTAATACCTTGATCCATAAAATCAATTAATGTTGATTCTCTTCCGTTTTTCTATTCTTTTACCTCTTTTTATCACTTTCGTATTTTCTCCTTATTTGATGGTTATTGGCAGAAGCAACTTAATAGTCAAGAATAGGACCAAAAGAGGTAACGTTTACAAGTAGTTTTTGAGAAAACCACATTTTAACTATCACACCCATCATGTCGGTGTTAAGCGTTATAAACATTTATTACATGAGACATTGATAATCTAACATCCTCCTACTTAACTCATGTAACATTGCCGTCTTTATAAGTCATTTAAATTTAATTTGCATTGAATACATCATTCATCATAATCAAGAATTAGAACTAACGTGAGTCATGGCAGTTGTATGTGATTTAAACAACATATTCCCTTCCATGTACTACAAAGTTAGTCTTCTCTATGAAATGATCAATAAATAGGAAACACATAATTGATCAAAAAGTGATGTATATTCAAGACAAAAATTGTTATCACCATTCCATTTAATTCAGGATACACATTCGAAAAAAATAGGTAAATCATAAACAAATTCAATAACGAACTCAGAATGTCAATTACATTAAAACATAAATGTCATCATAATATCCATGAATGCTTACTCAGTAATAATGCCCATACTGTCAATATGCCTCATAAATATCTTGGGCCATAATCCCTTATTCAAAGGGTCCGCAATCATAAGATTAGTGCTAATGTGCCTAATTGACACTCTACATTTTTGAACCTCTTCTTTAACAGCAAAGTATTTCGATTCCATAAGTTGAGCACCTTTGGAATACTTGTCGTTTTTAGAAAAAAAAACTGTCGCGGAATTATCATAATAAATTTTTAGCAGCCTGGCAATACTGTCGACTATTCTAAGTCCTGAAATAAAGTTTTGCAACCACTTAACTTGAACTATGGTTTCAAAGCACACCACAAATTCAACTTCTATAGTGGATGTAGCAATATTTGACTACTTTGCACTCTTCCATGATATTGCTCCTCCAGCTAAAAGATAACATAGCCAAATGTAGATTTTCTAGTATTCACACAACCAACAAAATCTGAATATGAATATCCAAGTACTTCAAGATTATCAAACCTCCTATAAGTAAGCATATGATCTTTTTTCCCTTGCAAATATCTTGAGACTTTCTTTGCAGCTTTCTAATAATCCAATCCTAGGTTACTTTGGTATCTACCAAGCATAACAACTACAAAGCTAATGTCAGGCCTTGTATACGTTTGAGCATACATTAAACTCCCAACAACTGATGTATAAGAAATTCCTTTCATCTGTTTCCGTTCCATATCATTATTTGAATATTGCATGAGACTAAATTTGTCTCCTTTCTGAATTGGAACTGGAGACGCTAAACATTTATCCATTCTAAATTTCTCTAAAACTTTATTAATATATGCTTTCTGAGACAAACCTAATTGTCCTTGTGATCTATTCCGATCACATAGTTTGCCTCTCCCATATCTTTCATTTCAAAGTTGTTAGAGAGAAACTTCTTAGTCTTACTTAATAGACAAAGATTATTAGTTGCAAGCAAGATGTCATCAACATACAGAATCAAAATGATAAACTTACTCCCACTGATCATCAGATATATACACCAATCAACAGTGTTTTCTTTAAAACCAAAGAAAACAACAGTATCATTAAACTTAAGATACCATTGGCGAGAAGCTTACTTGAGTTTGTATATTGACTTTTTTAGTTTACATACCATCTGTTCTTTCCCTTGATCTAAAAAACCCATTGGTTGATCCATATATATATTTTCCTCCACATTCCCATTTAGAAGGCAGTTTTCACTTCTATTTGATGTAGTTTTAAATCATAATGAGCCACTAGTGCCATTATAATTTTGAGAGAATCTCTCTTGGAAACTGGTGAGAACGTTTCCTATAGTCAATGCCATCTTTTTAGTAAAACCCTGAGCAACAAGTCTAGTCTTATAACGTTCAAGGTTGCCATGAGAGTCATGCTTTGTCTTAAAATCCCATTTACACCCAACCTCTTTTACCCTTAAGGCAATTCTACAAAGTCCCAAACACCATTATATTCCATGGATTTAAGCTCATCTTTCATTGCATCTAACCATTTATTAGCATTAGCACTATTAATGGCTTATGAAAATGAAACTGAACCATCATTAATTCCTAATTCATCTTCCAACTCTTGTAGATAGATCACATAATCATTTAGAATAGCGTATCTCCATTCTCTTTGGGATCTTCTTAATGTTATTTCCTGTGGTTCTTCTAGTGCAGGTTCATGTTGAATGTCAAGAGCATGTATTTGTTTCTCTTCATAATTGTTATGCGGTGCAACAATTTGATGAACAACAATTTAAGTAGTGAGAACACAAGTCAAAGGGACTTGTATTCCAGCTTGTTTAATTTCCACATTTTGTGAAACGTCACTCCCACTAATTTCACCATTATCAATAAACCTAGCATTTCTAGTTTCAACAATTCTTATACTATGGTTAGGACAATAAAACTTATACCCTTTGGATTTTTCTAGATAACCAATGAAATATCCACAGATTTTTCTTGCATCTAGTTTCTTTTCTTTTGGATTACAAATCCTTATTTCTGCCGGGCAACCCCAGACATGCAGGTGCCTTAAACTAGGTTTCCTACCAGTCTACAGTTCAAAAGGTGAAACTAGGTTTCCTACTGGTCTACAGTTCAAAAGGTGTATTTGGAACTGCCTTACTAGAAACCCTATTTAACAAATACTTGGCAGTTTGTAAGGCATACATCCATAATCATAAGAGTAAAGATGCATTACTTAACACACTTCTAACCATGTCCATTAAGGTTCGATTACGCCTTTTTGATATACCATTTTGTTATCGTGTGTCCGACATTTTGTATTGAGCATATATGCCAAGCTTTTCTAGGAATTTAGTAAATGGACCAGGGTGTTGTCCAGTTTCATCATATCTTTCGTAATACTCACCACCTCTATCAAACCTAATGATTTTCACTTTTCTGTCTAGTTGCCTTTCAACTTTAGTTATATAAATTTCTAAGGCATTCACTGCTTGAGATTTCTCATGTAATAAATAGAAATATCCATAACATGAATAATCATCAATAAAGATGACAAAGTATTTTTCTTTACAGAAAGAATTAACATCAAAAGGTCCATATATATCGATGTGTATAATTTTAAGAAGCTGAGTGCTTCTCGTGGCACCTTCTTTGTGTGTTTTGTTTGCTTTCCCTTAATACAATTAACACAAATATTGAGATCAGTAAAATCTAAATCTGAAAGAATTCCATTCTTTACTAATCTTTCCTTTCTTTCCTTGGAAATATGAGCCAAATGCTTATGCCATAACTTAGCAGAACAGTAATATAATAAACTACATTTAATTCCAACTTTATGATGAAGGGTTATAAGAGTTTCAGCATATAAATTATCAAGATTCAATTTATCTAAACCATCACAAAGTATACTAGATCCAATCATACAAGTATTCTTAAACAAACTGAAACATCCATTACAAAACTTAAAAGAGCATCCAGTAATATCAAGTTTAGATAAAGAAATCAAATTCCTAGAAATACTAGGTACATAAAGAGTTTCAAATAAATCTACATGATGTCTAGCATTTAGGATTAAATGGTAACTCTCGACTGCTTCCACTAGAACCTTTGCTCTATTCCCCGTGAAGACAAACTTCTCATTTGGGTTTGTGGTTTTGGATCGTAAGGAATCTCTGTATAGTATTAGAAACATGAGTTGTGCATCTATAATCAATCCACCAAGTATTATGTGGAACTTCAGTAAAATTTGATTTAAAACATACATAAGCCTTAAGCTTACCTTCTTTTCGAACCAAGCCTTATGTCGTGGACAGTCCTTGTTAAAGTGTCCAAGTTTTTCACAGAAATGGCATTTGTTATTGTTTACCTTCTTCTAGATCTTAACAGAGGACTTATTGGTCTTCAATGTTCCTTTCCCCTTTCCATGTTTCATATGTACTTTTGTACTAGCTCTTTGATATTTCACAAAATGGACGGAATGATTTCCTTGATTCTTAAGTCTTGTTTCGTTCTGAGACAACATACTGTGCAATTCATGCGCATTCCATTTGTCTTTTAGGGTATTATATCTCATTTGGAACGGACCATACTCAGATGATAAAGAGTTCAAAATGAACTGTACAAGGAAATTTTCATCCACCTCCATTCCCAGAGACTTAAGTCTTGCTACAATATTTTTCATTTCAATGATGTTTTCATGCAGAGTACGAGAACCATCGAATTTTATGGTAGTCAAAGTACACATTAATGTCCCAGCAAGAGACTTATCAGCTATTTGAGAGCGCTCTTCCACAAAACTCATAAATTCCTTAGCACTTTCAGTTTTGGGAAGAGCTAACTTGATGTTGTTTTCTATGCTCATTTGCATAAACATTAAGTTCAGTCTATTTGATTTTTCTCAAGCTTTATAATAAGCCTTTTCTTCATTACTACTAGTATCAGTAATAACAGCAGGCTTCTGAACTTGAAGTGTCAAATCAAGATCCAATACACCAAGGTGAAATGGACTTGTTCACTTCAGTCAGAAAAATTTTACCTATTAAATATTGGTACAGACTAAGATTGTGAATGTAAAGACATAGGGACACAAACTGCAATAAATACACGCCAAACATTAATGCTTTGAGTCACAAACTAACATATTATATAAAAACAGATAAAAAATTATGTTAAAAATTAATGTACATTAATGTTCCCCTTTAGGTGATACATCAATGCACAAAATAGTCATAATGATGCCAATAATATTTAACATTAATAGATAATGATGCATACACTTCTTAGAAATATTTATTATCTTTGGATAAATAAACAAAACTAATAGTGCATTTGCATTACCAAACAACCATATTTATTAATTATAAGAACAATAATTAAACTTTGGGTAATTCATAAATTTCTTATAATAGTGAATTTCAATCTACTCATAGATAAACATCATTTATAACATCAATTTTATGAGTAGTGATTGAAAAATTCTAATCAATTTAAAACTAATTATTATAAAGCCTTTGATCACTTTAATGATTCACAAATCTAAAATAATATTGTTCCAAATTTGATAAATGCGTAAAATATTAAATATTCAATTATCGCTTTATAAACATATTGCCAATCATCATTATTAATGCACATTCATACAAAACACTGCACGTAATTATTATTAATCTTGATAATAGTGATGCTATCAAAATCCATAAACAAGTTAGCATGCATATTCGTCGTCCTCAATTTTTTTATATCCTATTCATTTTAACATGCCTATATATTGTACTGTTGATAATTATAATTAATTCTATACGTACACTAACATAATTGTTCACGCATGAATAATTTATTATTATTATTACTATTTACTTTCATTCATGCATACATAATTTTATTATTATTATTACTATTCATGTTCATTCATGCTTGCATAATTTATTACTATTATTACTGTTCACGTTCATTCATCTTTTATTGTTTACTACTATTAACACTGTTCACAAAATGTTCATCATTATCTAAAACAACCAACGATTGATATAACAAAGATGATGCACTGTCGTCTTATGCAACCAAGGGAAACATCATCACCATCGACAACAAGAAGGAAAGTAGACAGTAAACATACGACACATGCCACCTTCACTGGGAGTGTCTGGATCATCACCGAGGCATGATGTCATAGACCCAGTAAATTCACCGTCATCCTCGACGGTGTGACACCACCAAGAAAATACAGACAATTCTCAAAAATAAAACTGCCTAGTATATATATATATATATATATATATATATATATATACAATCATCGGTTTTGTCTCAATAGAAAAGCATAAAGATTTTTCATAAACCGAAAACGTAATAGAGAATCATACAGTTCATAACCAGATGGCTCTAATACCACATGTAAAATTTCACTTCATTATACAATTATGCAGGATCTTAAACATATATAATTCTCACATATAAAGTAGTCATACCTTGATCCATAAAATTTATTGATGTTGATTCTTTTTCGTGTTTCAATTCTTTTACCTCTCTTTATCACTTATGTATTTTCTCCTTATTTGATGATTATCGGCAGAAGCAACTTAATAGTCAAGAATAGGACCAAAAGAGGTGACATTTATAAGTGGTTTTTGAAAAAAACCACCTTTTAACTACCACACCCATCATATCGGTATTAAGCGTTATAAACATTTATTACATAAGACATTTATAATATAAAACAGAAGAGTTTTCAAATTCTTTGTACTATTATAAAATATTTTTATAAATTTATTATTCTCCCAATTTTTTATGATAAAAATCAAATTTGAAATGTATTCTCTTTAATTTAACATTTTTTTAGACATCTTATATTTTATATAAGTAGTTACATTATAAAGAGGTAATTAAATAGTAAAATACAAAAGGTATGTTTCAAATAGATTGATTTATTTATTTATTAATCATATTAACAAAGGAGTGATTTATTTATTTTATTGGAATTTTAACATATATAATATATTTTTAATTTTAATTAAGGTTAGATACATTGGACCTCTTTGTAATACGGCTTTTATTTCATTTAAATTCTCATATTTAGAAAATTATTTCTTATTCCTATAGTATTGTTTAACTATCACAGAATTTTTCCTATCATATTGCATTAGTCTTTCATCTAATTTTTATTTTAAAAAGTAAATTGAAATTTTTATATATTAATATATATCGCTTTAATAAAAACTAACAAAATGTGAAAAGGAATGCATGATAATTAAACAGGAGTACGTCGAGATAAATGATAATTATTAGAACAAAAGGATTGGAATGAAAAAAAGTCAAATTATAAGAGAATTTAATGTAAGTACTAACTTATATAATTAATAGTAAATATTATGGTATTTATATGGTAATTAGTAAAATGAATAAATTACTTTATATATATCATACAATCTTTATGATTTGTTATTCAATAGCTTTATGTGATGTGGTTATTCACATATTTTAAAAATATTGGGTGATAAAAGTTAATGAAGAAAATTAACATAATAACTCACTTTAAATATTTTATAAAATATAAGATTTTTTTATAAACTTCTTAAATTATAAAAGAATTTTAGTAAATTCATAAAATTTCCTAAACTGAGACAACTATTATTTTGTATATGGTTGATTTATCTTTTTTCCTGTAATTTTCACCCGACCTCGTTGAGTTTACACCATCCATATATAATTGACATTGACCATCTATCAAGATTAGGTTTATGGCTCAAACCTTTCATTCCAATTTTCACCTTAAATTCTTAAAGTGCACGTCTCGATTAGAACTTTCCACCTTACTCGCAACCATTTCTAATAATTTTTACCATTAGAACGGAAATGGTTGTAAAAGAAAATCTTAAACCTCATATACATATGGCGGTAAGGAATTCTAGTTGACCAAATGATCACTAATTAAACATTTTGGATCAACAACTTGTATTCTTATTCAAGTAAATTATTGCATGACGAATATTAAAATAACTTAATGATGTGTTGTATAAAAGAATATTGAGAGCCTTATTGGACTATAATAAAGGTAATATAATCTCACATATATGAATAAACATTTTAGTTAATTAATTTAGTTTTAGTACTTTATATCAAAATAGAATCGTACGTGTCATATTTAAATTAGTTAGAATATACTTTAATTTCAATATTTATATGTAAATATTAACTAATTTGAACTTAACTTGTACTGTAGTTTTTAAAAGATCGATTAATTCATTATAAATAATTAAACTCAACATTTAAAAGACATCAAATTATCTACACTGTAAGGCTACATTGACCCTTGCTGCCAAATTTTATTTACATGATTACCGACTACAGTTATACTTTCACGTTTTACATAATTCTTAATTTACTAATTTCTATCTAGTCCTTAATCCTTCACCAAAGCGTCCTCAGAATTATCAACAGTATTTCAGAGAAAAGAAAAAGAAAGAAGCAAACGATGCAATGTCGTTGTTGGTCTAGCTTGTCACACATAAGCTCCCTCAACATTTCAGATGAAACGACAATCTAGTTTTGTGCTCCAAGTTGGTAAGAGGTTAATTTTTACTTTTTAGATTAATAAAAATATATTGTGAAAAATTGAACCGCGGTGTATCTATCGACAGAACTGCAAATATTAAATGCATTAGATTATGTTTGATAGCAGGAAAATTACAATTACGTAGTCGACTTTCCAAAATGTGTAAAATTCAATGGCCGATTATATTAGTCGAAATTTGAGATATTGGCTCTACCACTCAGTGACTACATGCTAACATGAACTGGCAGTATCCTCTTGACTATATATATATATATATGTATATGGAGTAACAGAAATAAAAGTTTTAAAGGATAACCCGTCATTATATAAATGTTTTTGCAATTCCATATCCAAAATAAAAAATAAAAATAAAAAAGGGCAACTCTTGCCTTGAATGCACACAGAATGTGAGTTTATCTAGCACTTAAGCTCATTCTTTGTCAACGTAATCTTGGCAAAAGGTTACATATTCATTGAACAGTTGCAACAGAAATATTGTTAGAGCCTACTTACAAGCATCTTAATTGATTGATCTCTCTAAGTAATTTTATAATTAAAAAGAAACTGATTTTAAGGAATTAAAGGGTTTGACAAAGGACTCACTAAGAAATTAAATAAATAGTTAAAAAAGAGATGAGATGATTTCTGTTTAATTTCTTTAATTCCATTTGCACCTAATTCCACAAATGGGATTTGATTTTGAGGAAAAAAGAAGGAAAAAAAAGAAGAAGAGAGAGAACTTAAATTTAGCGGTCAATTTCCAATTCTTATCCAATCTTTATCATACGTGTTTCACTCCCCACTCACTTGGCTTCTATAAATATAGCGATCAGACCATCTGCTTACCGCCACAACCGAACGCCCAGAAATTATTCTCTTCCCCATCCACAGCCAAATCGTTTTCCTTCTTTCTCTCTCTCGCCTACTCCTATACAGACACAATACACACTTGCATGCAACGCACACGCAATTATGGATTCCAATATAATAAATCCCAACCATAAGCTCAACTTCGACACTCAAAGAAGTTTTGCGGCAACATTTGGATCCCATTGCCGGGAAACTTTGTTCCCTGACGATCCTTTCCGGCAATTCAGGAACGAAAAGGGTTGGGGTCGACTCAAAACTGCCCTCCAGTACTTTGTTCCCATATTTGAATGGTTACCTAGATACAATCTCAAGCTCTTTCGATTCGATCTTCTTGCCGGTATCACTATAACCAGTCTCGCTATTCCTCAAGGAATCAGCTATGCAAAACTTGCCAATATCCCTCCCATCATTGGTCTCTGTAAGTACTTTTTGTCTTGTTTACCTGTTTATATGTTAATCCTTTTCCTATCACCTAATTATATGGTTCTAAATAAGGATGATCATTCATCTGCTACCCTATTTTACTGATTAATTAAATAACTGCAGACTCAAGCTTTGTTCCTCCTCTCATCTACGCTGTTTTCGGGAGTTCAAAGCACTTGGCTGTGGGTACGGTGGCTGCGTGCTCATTGCTCATAGCTGAATCAATTGGCGACAAAGTTTCTGCCAATGATGATCCCAAATTGTATCTTGATTTGGTTTTCACGGCTGCTTTCATCACCGGAATATTCCAGACTGCTCTAGGCATTTTAAGGTGACAGAGACTTCTGATTCTCTTTTAATGAATTCTGGGATTTTAGATTAACTAATTTTTGTATGATATTCTTAATAAAAGATATATTTTGATGTTGCACAGACTGGGGATTCTGGTGGATTTCTTGTCGCATTCTACGATTACTGGCTTCATGGGAGGGACTGCAATCATTATTTGCCTGCAACAGTTAAAGGGTTTCCTTGGAATAACCCATTTCACTCACAAAACTGATGTTGTTCATGTTCTTCACGCTGTTTTTAAACAACGACATGAGGTTTCACTCTCAACTTTCTTTATACTATATATACATACCCAAATATATATATATATATATATATATACCTTTCATAATTCATTTTCACTTTTACATATAAAATGTTTAATGTTCAGATTCTTCACAGTGATTTCTTTACTCGATTTAGACATATATACTACATATATCCAGACCCGTCATGTTTCCTTTTAAACATCAACTTTCCGTAAACGACTTTTGTTTCACAAAGCCACTTCTGTTTACTTATTCTCCATCTCTTTGTATCTTCCTTTTTGTACTAAAATTTGCACATGCTTGTCTCTAATTTCTTCTAGCTAGTTTAACTATATATTTCAAAGAGGAATGGCAAGCTCAGCTGGCCAATTATGATTATTCAGTCTTAATTAATTATCGATACACAATATAAAGTTGTTTTCTTCCTATATATGCAGTGGAGATGGGAAAGCGCATTGCTTGGCTTTATCTTTCTTTTGTTCCTACAGTTCACTCGTTACCTGGTAAGATCTTTCTCTTTTTAAGAGGACTTTGTAACTAAAATCCATCTTTATTTATAAAGCTGAAATAACGTCGAAAGATCAACGATAAAGAGTGAACCAACAGTAATGCTATCACGCAAGTCTATAGTATCAACCCATGCTTTAAGACCTATTTATTTGAGTCAGTAAAGGTAAGATTGTATGGGAGTTTGCATTTTTTTTTAAAAAAAAATGAAAACTTGTTTCAAGTTGAACTAGAAGTAGAAGGAGTTAATCATAATATTCTCGTTTTCTTCGATATGTAAACTTAATCCAAACTTTATTGCCTTTGTACAGGGCCAAACAGTTGATATATGTAGATTTTAAAAAAAAATTAGACAAGGATTGAATATGTTTTGCAATCCTAGGGTACTGTGGACTATTTCCTTGCTATCCTAGGATACTATCAGTCGGACATTTTCTTATCTTTTTTCACCTGTTTATATAAAATAAAAAATCTTTAGAAACCTATAAGAAAATTTGAAATTATTATTTTAGCCATTAGAAAATAATCCGTTAAATTTTGTGGGTTGAATGGGTAAGGAAAATGTCTGTAGATGTGAAGCTAATTACGATTCGTAATAGATTCAGTCGAATACAAACTATAAGTTTGACCTAATTTTAAAATTTTGTTAAGATTTAAATATTAAAAGATGTTATTTTATTTAACTAATTTTTAAATTAGTAAATTAAATAAAACTATTTTATTAAAATTTTAAAAAATGTTATATTTTTGAATTGAATCAATTATCTATCCTAAATTTAATCAATTTTAATTTTATTTGTTAAGTTTAAATCGGTGAGGAAAATGCCAACCCTAGAATTACTGTAACCATAAGCCATTATGCTCTACGACCCATGACATGTGTGATATGTGATATGTGATATGTGATGTGTGATGAGACACAATGACAGAGACCTAAGCGGCAAGTCATTCGTCCCACCCCCACTGACCTAACTCAACTCGACATGCAAAAGACCAACATAAAACCGTATTGGTGCTGGTCTCAGCGTCTGCTGTCGTCTGAAGACCAAGATCACACCTACCAAATAGGGTCCATAGAGAGCGCAACTTTAACTACAATTTAATTGAAATTATAGGGTAAATGCTTATTATTTTAAATCATCTAAAGCCTGAAAATTATTTTAGCAATCTAATGCGTACTATTAAATTGTTGGAAATATTTAATTTGATACGTTTTATTTATTCAAATTGAGTTGCTATTTATGTCCTTATCATTTCAAATTTAAAGAAGTGACATAGAAATACTTATTTTATTTGATATTTTATTATAAGAAGATATTATTGTTATTACTTTATTTTGCACAATTATTTTCTTAAGCTAAAAATAGTATGTATGCTGAAAATGTTGAGCTCAAACTTGAATTTATATTAAAAATCAAGTATAAAAATTTAGTACAAATTAAAACTCGATTTAGACTCTTTTTTTAAAAAACTGAGTAAAAAAATTCTTAAATTATTTAAGTTGAATTTGAATCTAAACTTAAACTTGTTTCAATATTTATAACTTGTCGAAAATTATTTGAATCTAGTATATATAATCTTAAGCTTAACTTAATTAGTACAACCAATGTATACCCTAGTTGGAAAATGATTATAAAATTTAAACGAATTAATTCATGATTGACCATGTAGCATGTTGAAATAAGAGTTCAAGTTACATTTGTTCCTTTCAACCCTAAGGCGTACAGGTCTATACAACTTGGAATGACAAATCCATAATGTATTAGACTTACAAGGATCAAAGGATGCAAATACTAACGGAGCGTATAATTTATCAACCATTGACCCAATCAGTAGATCCATTCAATTCAATTGTTAACAATTAACTTGCTCAGAAAGTGTTCTTATTTGTGACGATCTCAAAAGTACTGTATCGGTGCTTTCTTGAGTCTTGAGGCCATTATTGTTGCACGTTTTCAACGTGGGCTTTCTTTCAACATGCGTACATATTCACTGACGCAATTGGTTGAAATGGATTTTCAGAGGAAAAGAAAACCAAAATTGTTTTGGGTCTCAGCTATGGCTCCAATGTTGGTCGTGCTAGTAGGCGGGCTTTTCGCCTATTTTGCTCATGGTGAAAAGCACGGGATCGCCATTGTAAGTAATGGGTTATGTTTAGTATGTCTTTTAAGAAATTTCACCATCTTCGAAATGTTGCATGCACGAATGTATGTGCCTAATTCATTTTCTTTTATGTTTCCTGTTTGCCTCAGGTGGGTCACCTGCACAGAGGATTAAACCCTCTCTCCATTAACAGATTAAACTTTGATTCAAAGTATTTGCCAGCAACCATGAAGGCCGGACTGGTTACTGGTCTTATTGCTTTAGCTGTAAGAAAACTAGCAAATTACAAGCATCTTTTTTTCTCTAACCACTCTCAAGTATAATCGTTCCCAAATATTTAACTGGTTAAATGTTGAATCCTCAACGTAGGAAGGGATAGCAATAGGAAGGAGCTTCGCTATAATGAAGAATGAACAAATCGATGGGAACAAGGAAATGATAGCTTTCGGTTTCATGAATATTGCTGGATCTTTAACCTCCTGCTACTTAACCACAGGTAACACTTGAAGACGCTTATGCAATTTTTGATATAAGTATATATTAATCCGAGTGGTATTTCTTTTATTGATACACAGGGCCATTCTCAAAAACAGCAGTGAATTTTAATGCGGGATGTAGGACAGCAATGTCAAATGTAGTAATGGCCATTGGTATGATGTTGGTGCTACTTGCGTTGGCTCCTCTATTTAGCTATACACCTTTGGTGGCACTTTCTACAATTATAATGTCAGCCATGTTTGGACTGGTGGATTATGAGGAGGCTTATCACTTGTTCAAGGTTGACAAGTTCGACTTCCTCATTTGCATGGCGGCTTTCCTTGGTGTTTCTTTTATTAGCATGGATTACGGCCTCATATTGTCGGTAGGAACTGCTATTCCAATCGTAATAGTTGCCGTTGGAAGTCTCGTAATCTTGTTCTTATTTAAAACCACATTGTGTTCCATTCACACAGGTTGGGCTAGCACTGTTGAGAGCACTTCTATATGTGGCTAGGCCTGCCACTTGTAGACTTGGTAAAATACCGGACTCGACTCTGTTTCGCGACATTCAACAATATCCTGCTTCTCAAAGGGTTCCAGGAGTACTAGTCCTACAACTTGGGTCCCCTATTTATTTCGCAAATTGTAACTACATAAGGGAAAGGTAGGCAATTGTTTGTCCTACTACAGTGTCTAAATTATATATATGGTGAAATCAGATAATAATCAAAGCTGCAACATTGCTATCTCCAAATTCTGAGTAGGATTCTTCGATGGATTAGAGATGAAGAGAGGGCTCCAGATTCCAGACGAGTCGAGCATGTTTTACTAGATTTAACAGGTAAGCATTATATATAATATAGGAGCTCCGACATGAATTAACTTTGCTTTTGCAAGATTTAAGAGATATGCATTGTAACACTATCCATTTCTTCTGTTCGTAATTACGTAGGAGTTACATCCATTGACACCACAGGAATCGAAACCTTACTTGAAGTACGCAGGATGTTGGACACAAGAGGCATCAAGGTAAATGACATTTTCTTTTACTCCTCCGTTCAACCTCTTCTCACTTCCACTTCTTAAGTCTGTCTTTTTTGCCTCTGTTTTAGTCACCGTTTTTGTTTTCGATTACCTCTATTCTATTTTGACATTCTCAGATTGCAATCATAAACCCAAGACTTGACGTTTTGGAGAAATTGACAAGGTCACATTTTGTAGACAAGTTCGGAAAGGAATCGATATTTTTGGGAGTTGAAGATGCTATAGAGTCCAGTTTATTTTTCCTAAAGAAAGATACGTCAACAGAGTAGTACAGCGGCAAAAATATGTATCTTTCTATGATAGCAGTCAGACAAAGTAGATTGTAGTCCTACCAGAATTTGCTTCGTCAAATGTATCTGTAGTTGAAGATTACTTCATTCATAAGCCAAAAATGTAAGATTAATATACTTTTTTTTTCAATTACATCCAAAAGTATTTTCATAGAAGTCCATATAAATGCTATATAGAATTTAGCGACTATAGTGTTGGAACCAAATTGGAAAGAGACTTGTGGATAAATTGAATTATATTATAAGGTAAAGCACTTAACCTAATGCCTTAAGGTTTTAGTTGAGTTAAGATGTTCTAGTTGTACACGTGGTCATTTATATTCGGTCCAATTTTTCCACCAGTTTCGTCAAAACCCTTTATTGGTATTAAAGCTAAGTTGGTGAAGTTTGATGGATTTAGGTCAGAGTGATTCAAACGGCTTCATATGAGCTATAGGTTGAGAGGGAGTTAGTTTGATAGGGATAGATCTACTTGTGTGGGGGAGATACTCTGATACCAAAGATTATTAGTTTATACCCTACAAATAATCGATTGGTTGATGTTTAGTGACAAAATAATTAATAAAGGCATTCTTTATCTTTATGTATTAATTACATTTGATGTTTTAATATTAAAGGTAAAATCTATGAAATAAGTATTGTGTAATTGAAATTATGATGAAATCATAATTATAAGATTCAATTAACATTTATGTATTATTCCTAAATGTTCCTAATTGAAGTTTCATCAAGACATGATATTGATAAAATGGTAAAACTAACACATATTATGTTTTTTTTGTACTATCCAATTTCCAAAACAAACTAAGGGTTAGAACCCTAGATCATTGCATATGAGTAATAGCATTGAGAGCATTTCATTCACATGCATATCATTAGCATACACACACGAATTATGAGTTTGGTACACATTGCAAAAAATAATATATGCACTCAATTGACATATTCTGAGGTATGAAAGATGTAAAATGAACGTGATGTGAATTGTTATGTCTTAAATTTTGGTTCGATTGGATTCCAATTAGTAATTTAGAATTAATTGTTATTAATTGGGAGATTGATGAATTAATATGTACATTTGGACTAAGAAAAATGCAAAGAAGCAAGACAAATCGACACATAAAAAATTAGGATGCCTAAGCCTATAAATTAAGTGACATTTGACATAGATAAATGAGTGACAAATGGTCTAGTAATTAACTGACAAATGGATCAATTGTTAAGTGACATATGGACTAATTAATAAGTGGCATATGGTAACTTAATTATGGGACAAATGGTAGGCATGCCTAATGACATATGGAAGGATTAAATGAAGACACCTAGCACCTAATGAAGAAAGTTACAGCAAGGATAGTTTCTGCTATCTTCTTCTTGTTTCATCACCGAAATTGCTTCTATCTTCTCTCCGAATTTTGGTTTAACCTTAGCTAAAATTACTACACCAAAGTCAGACTTTGATCCTTCACAAAACAACCAAGAAACCAACTTAATGTTACCTTCGTCTTGTTGCCGAAAGCCAGCTCATTTTCACCTTGAAATTGTGTTGATCTTGCTTGCTTGGAGGGATAGGTTACTGATAGGTGTGCATTAGGATATGCTTTTATAGGTAATTGGCATGTGTTTTCTAGTATAATTGTTGTTTATTGTTCTAGTTTAGGGTTCATTTTGCATGTTTTCATTAAGTTTGATTTTCAGTGTTGTTCTTGTGTGTTTGATGTTAATTGA
The DNA here is from genome assembly GCA_027563885.1 of Erythroxylum longipes. NCBI lineage: Eukaryota > Viridiplantae > Streptophyta > Magnoliopsida > Malpighiales > Erythroxylaceae > Erythroxylum > Erythroxylum longipes. The sequence goes on along the minus strand of JAOQMS010000008.1, from coordinate 34,026,045 downwards.
GGGTAAGAATTGATTATTTTTGTATAGGAAATAAGAGGGAGCAACTTGGAGGATGAACATGAGATTAAAGAAGAGAAGACATGAGGAGTTCAATTGGGACAAATTCCAATGGACGTGGGAAATCACAACAGAAATGAAGAGTGGTTCTGTCTATAATTCCCACAATTGTGGGTATCATACAGATTCCCACGAGTGTGGGAATTAAAATTTGAGGCAATCTACGAGGCTTCATTAAACCTAGGATTTTTGGACTATAAAAACATCATTAAGCCTCCATCTTTAATAGAGATGACACCCACCTGTAGAAACACCATTCTTGGGTAAAAAACACATGTTTAGAGCATTGAGGAAGGATTGAAGACAAGGATCATCATCAAGATTGGGCAAAATAGCACATCAACACTAAAATTCCAGATTTTGGCAAAGGAGAGAAGGAGTCTTATTTTCAATTTTCTGTCACTTTGATTTCTTCCTTTCTTTGTAAAAATGGTTTATTTGATTGTTGATGATGTTATGGAGGCCATGTTAGGTTAAGGTTAATTTCATATTAGGGATTGCTTTTGAATTATTTTGTCAAAACTTATATTTTATTGGATTGAATGAAGCGTCTTTGATGATTGTTGTTCTTATTTGTCATCTTGTAACAAATTGAGAGAGTGAGTGAGATGAGATTCATGTAGGATTGTACAACGAGAGTTGGCCACCTATAGACTAGCAATCATTATGTGAATTGAATAATTAGAAGAGAGATCTCGATTAGTCAATTGATCACCTATAGGATAGCTTAATAACTAATTGAATCGGTAGAGTCATTAGGTAGGTTGAGAGATCATTCAATCGATTCCCGTTAATTCGATTAGGGAAAAATACTTACACCTTGAGAGAGGGTAATTAGTACGTTCGAAAATCTAGGGTGAGACACAATTCAATCAGTAAAATAGGAGGGAGACAAAATAAGAAAAAAGTAATCTCTAGTATTTAGATTCTTAAATTCAGATTTTCTGTAATTGCGGTATTGTCCATTGTTTACATTAATCTCTTTTAATTTTAATTTAATTTTTCATATTATTTTCATTTCACAATTTAGTTTCTTAAACAACTTGTGTCTAAATTAAGCGGTGTCTAGGCATCAATCCCTGTGGGATCGATATCTGCTCTTTTTACTATAGGTCATGACTCGTGCACTTGCGATTTTTGAGCGTAAAACAAGTAGATAGGTTTTACTATCAACAAGTTTTTGGAGCCGTTGCCAGGGATTGATTGTTGAGCATCGTGTTTGATTTAGATTACTTTGATTTAAGAGTTTTTGATACTTTTCCTTGTGTATTTGCAGATGCATTAACACAAGGAATACATGAAGGAAGAAAGAAGCTATAGAGGACAAATTTCCCAACATTAAGAAGCATGAAAGAGAAATAAGAAAGGCAAAACATCTAAATTTCTCAAATCAAGATATGGCTTGAGAAAGAGAGCAAGGAGGACCGGAAACGACACTCATGGATTTCATGAGGCCAGGGTTTAGTTTTTAGGGAGTGGCGAGGTCGGTAGTTCAAGCAAATAATTTTGAGATAAGCCAATGCTACTTAACATTCTTTAAAATAGTGAGCAGTTCTACGGGCTATCCATTAAGGATCCGAATGCCCACATCAAAAATTTCTTGGAAATCTGTGACACATTCAAATTTAATGGAATGCCTGACGATGTGGTGAAGTTGACACTATTTTCATGCATGTTGAAGAATTGGGCTAATGTATGGTACAATTCTTTGAATTTAGGCCAGATCACGACTTGGGAGCAGCTTACCCAAGCATTCCTCGCCAAATATTTTTCGTTGACAAAGACAATGAGGATTACCAAGGAGATAACAAATTTCCAACAGAGCGATGGAGAATCTCTCTACAAAGCTTAAGAGAGATTTAAGGAACTTCAGAGGAGTTGTCCACATCACAACCTTTTGAGGAAATTTATACTTCAAACATTTTATAATGGATTGAATCCGAGCATAAGGGGTACAATTGATGCAGCAGCTGGAGGTTCATTGATGAGGAAGATGGTGGAAGTAGCTCATGATTTATTAGAGGAGTTGGCAAGCAATAACTGCATGTTGGCGAGCGAGAGGAGTAGACAAAGACAGAAGGAACAAAAAGGTATGATACCTATTGACTTAGTTACTGCCTTGCAGGCTCAAATCATGGCTTTGACGAAGCAGCTAAACATTATGCAAAGAGCGTCTACCTCATCAGTTAAGGCAATACATACACAATGTGAGCTGTGTAGGGAGAACAACCATAACTCAGCATAATGTTTTCTATTGGGAGCTAGCGGGACCGAATAGGTAAGCGATTTAGGTTAGCCATAACGAGTTACTAACCCCATATTTGAATACACATAATGTAGGTTGAAAAAACCACCCAAACTTTTCTTAGACTAACAATAATGTAGGTGGTCAACAAAGACCACAAAGACTGCCATGATTCTAGCAAGATCAAATCGGAGCGTTGGAAAATAAGTTAGACAAGTTTATAGAAATGTTTAATTCCAAACTGGCGGTTCAAGTACAGAGTCAAAAAAAGACGTATGAAAGCCAGGAGGAAATCAACAGAGGATGGAGGCAAAATTTGATTAGATCGTGAAGAATTATGCCTTATCGATCCATGACTTGGAAGTTCAGGTACGTCAACTTACTGATGCTTTATTTTCTCGAAATGTAGGTTACCTACCAAGCAATAATGAGGTTATTCCAAAGGAGCAACTCAAAGTAATTACACTTCAGAGTGGCAAACAAATGGAAGAACCAAGTGCAAAAAAGGATGGCCAAGGAAAAGAGAATAGTAAAAAGATAGAAGAAGAAAGGGGAAAGGGTAGGCTGTATATACCACCACCACCGTATAAGCCCAAACTCCCATATTCACAAAGAGTGAAGCAACATCAGGTGGATACCCAGTTTTCTAAATTTTTAGAGAAAATGAAGAAGCTATATATTAATTTGTCATTGGTGGAAGCTTTGGAGTGCATGCCTAAGTATGTGAAGTTTTTGAAGGATATGCTCATGCACAAATGTACTTGGGAAGACAATTAAACAGTTACATTGACGAAGAACTGTAGTTCTATTATCTCAAGTCAAATGCCTTCAAAATTGCAAGATTCAGGGAGTTTCATTATTCCATATGTTGGTAATTTTGAATTTTCCAAATGTTTATATGATTTAGGTGCAAGTATTAATTTGATGCCTTTGTCTATTTTCAGGGAATTGGAATTAAGAGAGGTCAAGCTAACTTCCATGTTGATTCAGCTTGCAGATCAATCAATAAAAAGGCCATTTGGAATTATGGAAGACGTATTGGTAAAAGTGGATAAATTTATAATTCTGGTTGATTTTGTTGTGTTGGATTTTGAAACTGATAAAAATTGTTCGTTAATCTTGGGTAGGCCCTTTATGAATACTGGTAGGGCATTAGTTGATGTTCATGAAGGAAACTTGTGTTGAGAATTGGTGGTGAGCAGGTTGAGTTCAATATGAAAATTTTTTTGAAGATAGGTAGTTGTTGGGACTTAAGTTGGGGAAGGAGATTGTTAAAAAGGTAAAGATAGTGAGAGCCAAGTTGAAGAAAGCACAAGAAAAAGAGCTATACAGCATTAAAAAGGAAAATGATAGAATATAATGTGGGAATGTGAGTGTTCATTAAGGTGTCATCTTAGAAAGGGATAAAAAGATTTAAGAAGAAGAGGAAGTCAAGTCGAAGGTTAATTAGTCCATATGAGGTTATGGAGAGGCTAAAACCAATCAATTGGCATTACTTTTGGAGTTTGAAGAGATTCATGATGTATTCCACATATCTATGTTAAGGAGGTATAAAAGTGACACATCCTAAGTGTTAGTTATGACAACCCAAAGTTGATAGAGATGTTAGACTATGAGGAGGAATCAGTTACTATCTTAGCCCGAGAGGTGAAGATTTTGAGAAATAAACACATCCCATTGTTCAAAGTGCTTTGGAGTCAGCATTCAATGGAGGAAGCAATTTGGTAGAGAGAATAGGACATACAACTCAAGTATCCTTATCTTTTTTATAACTAAGATAACCAAATTTGAAGAATAAAATTTTATTGAGAGGAAGAGAGTTATCACCCCCTAAACTTTTTTCTTAATTTTTACTTATTTCTTCAATTATTATTTGTTCCCATTAATTTCTATTTTTCATATAGTGTGCGTTTTCAAATTATTGTTATTCCTAAACTTGAAATTTTAACTATTTTGCATTTTGGTGCTTAGAAGAGTTTTTTTTTTCTAGAATTAGTTTCATGAGGAAATTAGAATATAAATTCACTAACTTAAAATTTCTGAAAAGTACAAAGAGTAATTGATGTTACAAAAAATAGAGAAAATCATGTTAGAGGAGAAATAAATTACATTTATTGGATGAAAATTATTTTGAGGTAATTAGTATGCCTATAAGTGAGAAAAACATGTAGAAATATATTAGGAAAATAAAAATAAAAAATGGACGAACAATTGAGAACTAAAGAAAGAAATAAGTGGAAAGATGCTAATTAAGGGAATAATTAGAATTTTACACAATGAGACATGGATGAATTTTTTTAAAAATTGTCATTAAAGGTTTATGAGTTATAAAAAGAGGGGGATTTGAGAGAGATTCCTGGAGAAAAAAGAGGGATAGGGATTTTGTAAGGTAAAAGAGAGAAAGAAGAAGAGAAGAAGAAATCAACAAAGGGGGGAAGAAATTATCACATTTAAGGATGAAGAAAACATGGAAATTTTAAGAGAAGTAAAGGAAGAAAAAGGAAGAGACTTATAGGAAGAAGAATAATTGATTTTTAATAAAATGTGAGTGGGATTGCATCCCTTCTTAAACCTATCTTGAAACGAAATTTTTTGTGACAGTTTTGAGTGACATTTTATGGGGAATATTGATCTTTCATGGCTATTTTGTTTTGGTCTTGCATGATAAAAATATTGATTAGAAGAGTGGGTGGATTATCGTTTTCATGGGCATTTTTCAATAGTTGAGTTATTATGGCCTAAGAAGTTCAAGAAATTAAATATGGTTTTGGAATGATTAAAAGTGGAAATTTTAATGGATTAAATGGGAATTTAGTTATGGAAATGTGATTTATTAAATGGGAGCATAATGAGCGATTAAAGATTCTTTGGTTCCCAAAAATGCTTAGAAATTTCCTATACCTTTGGAGTTTTACCTCATTGTTTTATTGCTAGAAAAAAATTTATAATTAGAATATATATTTATAATTGAAAAATGGGTGTAGGGAAAGTGTAGGAAATTAAAATTTTAAGGAGTTTAAGAGAAAGAGGATAAATGAGGAACTAAATATGAGAGTGTGTGTTATTAATTTAGTATATATTTTTATTTTATAAGGGAATGAATTATAACCATGTGCTTAAAATAGATGGTATAGGAAGTGTTTAAATGTTTAAGTAGAGCTTTTGATGTGTTAATGATCTATGTAGAGATGGTCCCCTGATTTTTATGTAATGACATATGCCATGGAAACGGGTTGTTTTGTGGAATTGGACTTGTTTGTTAGAAATGAATTTGCATGTTGGAATTTAGTATTTTTATGAAATATTTTTTAAAATAATAGATTTGCTAAAAGTATTGATGAAAAAACTAAGGGGATTTTGGCAAATTGGTGAGAGTTATTAAATATAACGCTAAGATGGGTTACTTAGGCAAATTTTCTTATATTAGACCTAGGTGAGTTAGCTAAGGCAATAGACCTAAGTGAGGTGGTTTAGGCAATGAAATAGGGATCCCTAGGTTAAAGACCAAATGGAAATGAACTCAAACATGAGAAATATCATGTGTGATGAGAATGAAATGCTTGTATGGTTCTTGGTTATTGTAGTGATTCATATTTCAAGGATAGGGGTTTTGTTTAAGTTCTTGATGTGAAATTCAAATGATGAGCTTGTTACTTAATGAATGAAACGATTTTGTTTCAAGAATGGATGCTTGCTTACACCATGATATGAAATGTAACTATTTAACTTATGCCATGATATGTGAGGTGCATATGCTAGAGTTTTGTAGATACCTTGTTATATATGGTTTTGTGTGAATATAGTTTGTAACACCCCACTCCCGCTGGACCCGAACCCGATACCAATGGTGATATCCGAATCCGTGCCCCTCGAGGGTGGCGTGTCACATCACTTAACA
>JAOQMS010000008.1:33966672-34019745 GCA_027563885.1 Erythroxylum longipes | reverse complement strand
TATATATCTCATATTATTCACAAGTTCACTTCCTGTGTCGATAATACATCTATGGCAGATCATATCGATATTTCTTAACATACTCATGTAACACAGTGTGGATCTGATATATCTTTGTTAGTAAGACTAACTTAAGTCAATGGTCCTACGCTCTTAATAACTTCATATGGACCAATACAATTCGGGCTTAACTATCCCTTTTAACGAACTTTAGCACACCTTATCAAGGTGATACTTTCATAAACACTTTATCTAACTCTTTATATTCCAGAACTTCGGTGTTTATCCACCTAACCTGTTTATCTTTCTTGAATCACTTAATTTCTATTATAGATTCATTTCACTTGTTAATAGCATCTCAAATCAATTCTAGCCTTTAACCATTCTTAGGCCTTCTTTGTCTCATTATAAAGGTGGACAACTCATTCTGTCGTCTAATGCCTCATACAATTTCAAATTCAACCTCTCAATTATACAGTGTATGGTCATACTATGACTGCAGTGACAATGATTGTTACGATCAAATTCAATCAGGACTGTGTATTGATCACATGTTCCTAAGAACTTCAAAAATACAAGTTCTAAACATATCTCCAACATTTAAGACTGTTGGCAAATCAATCATTCAGTTACACATTCGGTCACTTGCTTCTTCATTCTTGGCTGCTAAATACTGCTTCAGCGTATTCCTACTAGGATGTATAACATAGGTTGCTATTTATATTTTGCCTAATAATCTCTTTGCTCAATCATCAGTATCGGGTGCACGTACTTTTTACTATAATTAGAAAGTATCATTTTTCCTATTTAAACACGAATTCGGATTCATTTTCACTTTCTCAACAAGATTCACATTTTTTGAATCCTCACCTTGAGCTTTTCTAGTCCTTCTGTGTAAAACTGATCTTAATTTCAATGTGGTGATGACACTGCATTTTGCCCTAATTTCATTGCACTAGATTTGGTAACCTCAATATCTGAATTTGTGCTACACTGCTATTGAATTTTCAGTTCAATGCATTAGATTACCACACTAGCTTTACTGGGAAATACTCATTTGTATATCATAATGTCTCCAAGCTCTCAAAGCAATTACTATTGTAGCAAATTCCAAATCATGTCTTAATTAATCAACTCATGAGACTTCAATTGTCTCTATGCATACAAAATCACTTTATTATGCTGCAACATATTGCATCTTAATCTCTGGAGCAAAATATCATTATATACTACAAAATTTCCAAATCCAAACGATAAAATTAACACCGGTATTATAATTCCTCAAAATTCTTTCTACATTCATCAATCCATATGATCAACACATTTTTCCTCAAAAATTTTGTCAACAGGCTAAGATCAGTAAAAACCCTTCAACAACCTCTGGTAGTATCCAATATACAGCTAGTTATAGAAAGCTTCGGATCTCATATATATTCCTTAGAGTTTCTCACTTCATCATTACCTTTTCTTTCCCTTTTGAGTTTACCTATATGCCCTGTCCGAATACTATACGAACCAACATGTTACTTGATCAAGCTGAAATTTTCTCTTATTGACTTTGTCCTTCATTATAAGTCAGGCCAACCTTAAGTGTCCAAATTGTTCTTCTCAACCTTTCGAATGCATTTTGTATACCATCCATGATCACAGTCCCTAATCGATCAAAATAAAATTGGAACACTTTATTCATTAATGATATGACTACTGTTTGGGCCTTTGTTTACAAGTATCACGATTAACTCGAGTGCCTATAACTAATTCTCGAAATTCTTAAGTAACTAATTTCTCAAATGAGGTAATAATACCTCATGTTTTTCTCAGTCTCCCAATTGACTTATTTTCTTGAATGACTTTCTCCATTCATTCGATTTCCTCTAATTTCTCATTGACTTATTCTAATGTCTGTTCTTTCATACTAGTTTCTCCACACATTTCAATTTATTTGCAAGTCTCAATTTTCTGAACATAACTGTCAAATCTAACTTGCATCTTCTGAACATGATAGTATAGAGTACATTAAGTTCTTTTAGCAATAGCAATAGTATTATCTCCAATTCAAGAATCTGATAACATAGTTGGATACTTTACAACAGATACAACACATGCACTCTCTATAATATATTCATTTTTTCTAACAACTGAGTCTCATATCTATCTGACTCCAATATTCACTTATGAATTGTTCTATAATCATTCATTAATAGAAGTAAACCATTTGGTCTACTTGACCTAATTCGATGGAAGTCTTCTTAAGAAGATTTCTTGCTACTATCATCTATACTATTCACGTAATCTTTATCAATCAACTATATTCATCATTGCTTTCCAGTCATTCTTAATACCTTAAAAAGATCAATGTCATCTATTCATAATATCTCAATAAGATCATTTTTTGTCATAAATTATATGATCAAAATATCCCTTATAATAAAGCTAAGTGTAGCAGTAAACAGATTCATTTACTCTTATACTTTGGTATTCATCATCAAGATCATTACATCTTATTTAGATATGTATTTATGACAATTCACCAATTAATAACTTATGCTAAGGATACCTTAATTTCAATTGATTCTGAACAACATTTCTCCTTTTTTTTGTCTGGCATGATCATGGTGTCCCTACCACGATCATGACAGAAACTTCTGGGACTGGCCACGATCTGGGAACTCTGCCACTATCGTGACAAAACCAATTAATCTTGGTCACGATCATGGGGACTATGCCACAATTGTGACAGAATCAATTAATCTCGGTCATGATCATGGGGACTATGCCATGATCGTGCCCTGCTTCTTTTTCCTTCCCTTTTTCCTCGAGTCCATCACACATAGTATCATCATTTACACTCTCAATCTATCCCAATTGATCATCATAAACGCTTTCATGTGTTACTTTGATTTATCTTAAAATTTTAACTATGGGGATTCAAAACTTAACAGCATTTAATAAGTCATGGATCACTTTCTATTTCATATCTAAGTATATGACACATATGTGCTTAATGACATCATTTGTCAAGGTAATCACATTATCCAACATACATTCACAACAATAATTCAACTTAACCTGGGGGACTTTTACTTACCTCGTTATCATTCATCTCATCTTCCAATTATCCTTTATTACATCTTCCATATGTATATTCTCAATCAATTCAGAATTATAGAAGCATAGTCATCATGATCTGTTCTCAATTCCATTGACATATTCTTACGCTAAATCATAACTCTTACCACATTAATTAAATAACCATTTCAAGTCCAATTTCAACCACTCTAGGTTATAGAAAGAATTTGGTTTTCTTTTAACCTTACTTGTACAATTTAATTCATGTCATTTATACTCATATCTCTACTTCTCTCAATTAATCCACAAAATATATATTCACATCAATATCAATTCATAGATACACAATCACACCACAATTCTGATATCATACTCAATGATACAGCCACAATTATAAATACTATGAGCCTTTATCTATTATATCGGACTATGTACGATATTTCATTTCTAAATATCCACAAAATTCCATTTTCTCACATTCTGAAAAATCCTCAGTGTTCTCATTACTTCTAACAACTCAATTATTAACAAATGCTTATGCATGTGACTCATGTATATGCAACTCAGACTAGGGATCAGTTGCCACTACATGTTATGACGTTGTCAAATAGTTTGAACAATGCCCATGTAAGATACTAAATCTGGGCTTTGATACCAAATTGTAGCACCCCACTCCCACTGAGTGCGTATCTGTACATCCTGAGGACATTCAAACACACACCCTGTGAAAGCGGTGCGCTAGAGCAGTCAAACAACTATCATTACATTTTTTTTCTCAAAAATCAAACGCATTTCTCGAAAAAATCAATAATAAATTTCGGCCCATTTTACTCATAAACATTTTCAATGATAATTGTTACAAATAATTGACACATCGTTATATATTTCAATAATCATCTAGGACCAATACAAAACATTTCTAATCATACAGTCATTACACTTTTCAGTTCGCATGAATGCTGTACAATATTTACAGAATACAAATTTTAAGACAAAAATGACAGAAAAACGTATACAGATGCCTAATAGGGTAACTGTTCTAAGCCTGAAAAATATTGCAAATTTTGGGTGAGTTTTACAAACTCAATGAATGACCATCTTCGATGGCTCACTCGATCACATAACACATTCAATTCATATAATCACATAATTCACATCATTTCATTAAAAATCATTTATCACCGCATATCACTTGGTCATTCATTTCACATTTCACATTCCGCATATATCACATTCAGAAATCAGTCAACCATTTAAAATATACCTATCATATGCATATGCAATGCTCATGAGACTCACTTTCTTTTATTATTGTTGTGACCGAGTGCCTCTTTTTTTCTCTAGCTCATATCCCTTAGTGGATACCGAGGTGTATCGAATAATGTCCCGTATCCCTTAGTGGATACCAGGTACATGCACAACTAAGCCAAAGGCTCTTATCACATTCTGAGCTTTAAGCTCTTTTTCACATTCTGAGCTTTAAGCTCTTTTTCGGTGGCTACTTCGGTCACAACAACCTTTATGTTTCATGCATTCATGTAATGAAATGCATCACATATATTCAGTCAATTAAAAGTGCCCAAAATCCCACAATTATATTCACCTTCATATGTCATCGGACCTTAGTCCGGCATTCAACATTTATGTTGAGAATACACATATTTCATTCATACACACATTCACATTTTTCTTCAAAACTTGGTCCGGCATTCAACATTTAAGTTGAAAAAACACATATTTCATCACATTCACATGCAAGGAGCACTTCTAATGTTCTCACATTTATCAAACTCCTCGGAACATTAATGTCCGGAATTATCTCAATCACATTCACATCAGTAATAATTCCATGCAGAAATTGAAAATAGAATAAATAATGAAATAAGACTATCTAGGTTGACTCACAGTACGCTCTAGATTAGCATTTGCTTCGATGATCCGGAAACATCTGGATGCAAATGTTGAATCCTGTATATCAATTTCATGCAACACACATAGTGCACACACATTATTAATTGCCCAATCACATAAACATTTCATTATACACATATGTGTATGTGTAAGGTATAATGCATGTTCATATTGACAATCCCGGTTATATTTCCTTTATTCACATCTCATAATCAATTAATATCTTTTAATCATTCTTTAATATCTAATGCACTTTACTTGCTTTACTCATCTCATTCATCCTTTGCTAGGTTCACTTAAGATCTCATTCAAGTCTAATTACCTCATATGGGAACACCCTAGCATTGTTTGGTTCAAACTTCACTCAAAAGATCACTCTTTACCTCTTTAGGTCTGGCCACGATCATGGTGTCCTTGCTACGATTGTGACAGAACCTTATTTTATTAGGCCACGATCGTGCCCTACACTTTTCTTCCTTCATCCACACGAATTCAACACTTATACCAACATCAATTCTGCTTCAAAATTTCCCAAATTCATATGCATTAATCCAATTTCATTCCATGCTAATTACATCACCCATTTATTGCATTAAACTTTCTAATCCTCTACTCATTTGATTCAACACTTCAAACTTAATCTCATCATTCATGAAATCCAATCTCCTTATATACTATGTCTTATTCATAATGCATCAAACAATTCATTCATTATGTTGTGTCCTCATTTAACACTCTAAACATTTCACATTTAGATGCATTACCTTCAAACATCTTTCCCTTAAAGATATAACATCAAGATCAATCAAAACTTATCATACATTTAACCAACTTTTCCAACATCACTTATGCCCCATTTAAGTCCTAATTAATCCCAAAAACAACATAATTATATACCTCATCCTTAATTGGTTCAACCATTGCATAATCACAACATTACAATGAAAAATTCACTGCCCATAAATTTCCCAGTATTCCTGCAGTTTTCTAGGTTTTTTCATGACAAATTTCTAGGTCAGTTTTGTATGACCATTTTGACTTAGACAAAGAGGTTTTTAGGCAACGTGTTCTTCTAATCAAATGTTTCTCTATGTCTTAAGTTTCTAATGACATCAAAATCCTGAAATTTGGTTTAGTATTATGCAAGTTATAACCAACATACTACCTACTATTCTTACTCATTGACAGAACATCATTCTCAACTTCAAGCCAAATTTCAATACTCTTAAAGACAAATTTCAAATTCGAGTCCTTCATAATAATTGTATTAATATGTCTATATTTTAATATAAATCGAAAAAATCCCATTTGGATGTCTACAATTCAATATATGGCTAAAATACAGAGGTATGTTCAGTAAAAACACTCCATCTAGCATATTTCAGCACACCTTTAACTTAATTTTCATCCTAATTCATCTCTTTTACTAAGTCTATCATTTCTAACTCATGCCCTCATTATTTCCTCTTTATTTCCACTTCCATTTCAACTCAATATGATACACAACAATTTATGATCTATCTTTGATCATTAACCCAAAAACAGAACATATAACATTCATTCATAAATCAATTTTCTGCACTTATTTCAACCCCGTTTTAGAACTCATTATAATGTTAAATCACCACTAAATCAATTTATGAATCATTAATCATCATACACATAAAAGAAAAATATGAACATACCCAGGTTTTCTCATTCACGCCATTCTTCATGATCATGATCAAAATTCTCAAAATAATCACCACATTTATCTTTTTTAGAATAACCCATAAGGAATCGAAGGCTACTTACATGATTAGCCAAAAACTTCTTCAAGAGTCTCCAAGAAACCCTAGCTCCAAACATCATATGATAATCAACTTTGAAGGTGGACTAGGTTGGATCTTTTAGTAACAAGAAGAAGGTAGCAATATATTTAAGTGGCTAGTATGAGATTATGGCCAAAAATCAACTTGATGGAGGTTAGTAGGAGTTTCATAGGTAATGGAGAAGATGAAGAACGAAGAGAGAAAGAACAAATGAAAAAAAGAACAATGTAAAGTGTAGTCTTTTAGCAAAACAATCGTGGGTTATAAGTGGTGTGGCAAGTGACACATGTTAATTGCCACCTGTCGCTTTCTTATGGCTCCATTTGTCTCTCCTTTGATAACTAGTCTATTTGATTCTAATTTCTAGTCCAATTGTCTCCCAAATTTCAATGACTATTGTCATTAAAACTTAATGTCATTTATCAAAAATTTCTACTACCATTTGACATTTATTTTTACTACTATTAATCAATTGTTCTGCCACTTGGCATTTTTCCTAGTCCAAAAATACCCAAAATTCCAGAAAATTCTCAAATTTTACCAAAAATTCTAAATCACTAATAAAACACACCAACTCAATTTTCAAGACATAAATTCACTATTCACATTATAATCACTTTAATAAAAAATCATTTATACCCCGAAAATGTCAAATGAGTGCATGAACAAATTATTGTAATGTGTGCAATTATCAAATTCACGTGTGTGTATACTAATATTATGCATGAATATGAAATGCATTTTTCTAATCTCTCAATAATATTGCTCATATACGGTATTCTCGGGCTCTAACCCTTAGTATGGGAACAGGATGTTACAATCCCCATCTTTGGCATACCACATGCATATTTGTCATAACATCCAAGTTGAGTGAGACCATGGTGCTAAGTAGCCTCCCAAAGACTACTATCATTCTCACCAATTGTGTCATATAAGGCTTGATACATATCATCCCTACCTTCTTATCCTTGCTCTAATGTCAAAAATATTGGGCCAAAGCATACCCTAAGTGTATTGATATCCTCTCACTCATACTTCATAAGTAAAACACATCTAAATTCCTAACTACTATAAAATTTTCACCCTGCTCACTTATTGTATGACTCAAGATCCAGTGAATGTACCCAAGTTTAGGGTATCATAATGTAGACGCTTTGGATTTGCTCAGGTTGTAATCTAAATCCTAATGATGTTGTGCCAGAAGTGACAAGCATCTATCCCATATAAAAAATCTATCGAAAGTGTCATGTACTTCTATGTCTCTATGAAGTCCTGATCATAGAGTCCCATAATTATAAAGAAGTCTGTGTAGCTCATTTTTTTTCATATCTCTAAGCATCCTAAATTGGATCATACTTGGTTAGTACCAATGGTTGTGGCCTTTTTCCACAAAGAATGTGGAGCTGTTAACATATCATAACACTATATAAAATAACTAGACTTAAAATTATAGCTCGTGACGAGTCTAGGTCAATCCTATAGAGAGAGTGTGTAAAGCTTTCGTAATGAAAATAATCAGTATTTAGGTTATGGGATGGGGGTTTGGTTTTGAATAAAAAATAAAATGAAATTAAACTAATAAAAGCAAATTAAAACAAAAAATCAAAAAGTGATAAAAATGATGAATGCGTTAGGGATCCGATCTTTAGTTCAATCTCAACCTACATACAAATAAGCATATCTTTTTGTTTTGTTATTCTCATACCTCTCCTAGCAACTATTGATCATAAATTAACAACAAGCCCTGTTAATCTTGATTTTTCCTTAGGCTATGTTTAATTAAAACAAACTCTTTAATTAAACCTAGCTATATGATAACTTAGAACAAGCTCTCTAGATTTAGTTAGACAATTTCATTATGAATAAGGAACAAAGATCAATCTAGGCAAGAACCGCACAAGCTCGGATCATTTAACCTATGTTACGTTATCCCTGATGGTTTAACTCCATCAGTTGCCACAAATTAATCCAAACACAACGATTACATATTGTATTCAAGATTCTAGTAATGGGTTTACATAAAAAAATCAAATAAAGCATTGAATCATTCTTACACAACATGCAAACAATAAACATAGGATAACATAATCAATTCCTAAAAGAGAAAAAAAAGAATGGAAGGATTCTTAAAACGTATCTTTGTTGTCGATTTCACCTCTGAACCGAGTTGGGGAAGCGTAGCCCTCTATGGGACACCAAAATCTACGTGCTCTACCCCTCATTTTGCTCTCAAAGTGATTCCTAAAAGCTTCATGTTCTTTTTGTTATCAAATGTTCTATTTATACTAAAAATTAGTTTTCAAGCACCCAGGTCCCAAAATTCACGAATGTGACTTTTGAGTTACAGTTGTGAATTGTAACATTGAAGCTCACAGCTGTGAACCTTAATGCACTATCGTGACTTGATGCTCATGGCCATGAGCATGATGGTCGTGGTCGTGAATTGCAGCATAATACATACACTTCATTCTTTTGACATTTTCTTGTCTCCTCTTTGCTCTAATCCTTCTTCTTCTTCTTGTTCTATGAAGACAATTAAGTGTGAATCTCAAGAAGATGGATCAAAGTGTGAATCTCAAGAAGATTGCTTAAAGAATGTGCTTTAAACTCAATTTAGCTCTTGTGCTTCCAAATTATACCTAAAACTAAATATGAACCAAAATGAGTTTCTTAAATGTTTCATAACATTAATCACTAAGTGTTATGGAATAAACTTACAATAAATTAAGCACATATCAGGAGCACACCTTGAGTGTAAGCTCCTAATATATGGGCTCCATGATCTTAAAGAATTTGAATCATGCTCCAACACAAATAAGCTCTTGAACTTACTAGGCTAAGTCAATATACTCCAACGCCTCCTAATCTATACATCTACTGGTCCCAATCATCTTGTCCTTAAGCTTCTAGAATTGCTCCTTGTGGGCCCTGAAATTAAAATGTAGCATCTCATATCATAAAGGTGGATATGAAACAGTCTTTTGCACTAGTGGTAAGCAAGCTCTACTCGAGACTTTAGATGACCCTTCACCTCTTTGTCTTATTCCTTTGCCTCCTTTTTCCTTCATTGTTGCACTACTTCTGTTTTTCTTATCACTATACCATAAAGAAAATAAAATCTGAAGAAGTAATTAAATATCAATACGAAAAGACAATTTTCCCTACACTTAATTCTTACAGTCACCATGTTATGCAATTATTAAAAAAATAAATAAATTAAATTAAGAATAATGAAATTAACAAATTAGTAGAAAATTAACTGATTAAAAAATTAATAACATAATTAAAAATACAATTAACAATCAAAGTTAAATTATTTATGCAATTAGTCAATACAATTCCTAATATTCAAAATTAATTTAAGCAATTCATAACTAAACCCAAATGACATACACAATGAAACCTAAATTATGTAAAATATGAATTTGGTATGAAATTAAACTAATTAATTACTTGAAAAACAACAAGTTATGCGTAATCTAACAAAACCTATTACAATGCATAACCTACTAGCAAAAATTAATATTCCTAATTCAAATTCTATCCAATCAATAACGCATAAAATTAATCCAATAATTCATAGGGAAAAGAATGAAGTTCAACTTGGAATTGAAATACAAGAAGAAAATAATACCTAAGAATGATGTAATTGTTAAAACCTAACACTTTGGAAAGAGAAAACCTAGGATTTGCAAAAATACCTAAAAATCTAAGTGTAATCCAGGTAGAATGTAACAAAAATTCACTTAGATGTTGTAAAATCACTTGAAAAGGCTGGCTAGGTTGTAAAAGGAGGGGAATAGCAGAGAGGTGGCAGCAGAGGGGAAAATGGGAGGAAAAAGTAGGTTTAGGGTTTCTAACGAGGGTCATAGACTTACACAGTGAGTTACACAATCTTTTAGCTTACCGTGTAAGTCACTGTAATATGTGACTCAATACATAGGTATGTAAGTTGACACATTCAAAGGATTGAGCTACACAAGCATGGTAACTCTCTATAACCATGTGTTAAAATTTTTAAAAGTTCATACAATGTACACGACTATGTCTAGTGTCATTGAAATTATGTAAAACATACAAAAATGATATTTTTATATACACAAGCATGTACATGACTATGTGATTAACCTGTTTTGTGATATACACAAGCATGTACATGACTATGTGATTAACTTGTTTTGTGATAGTCAATATTGTAATACACTACAAGTGCACGGTGTAACTGTAGCTAGTACTGGTAAGTATGGGTCAATCCCATAAATACTATGAATATTAGTACTTACCTTTCCCCTATTATTTAGCCTAAGGATTGATTTTAGATTTTTAGTGAAAAGAGAATAAAAACTAAAACAACTAAAGAAATAGGAAACAATAATGAACACAAAGATAATGGAATTCACTCTAAAAAAAATATCATTATCAGAAATTAGTGATCGTGATTTTTCGATATGTGTAAGTTTTAATATTTAATCTCGATAATCTACAAGCGTATGAGTCGTTCACGTAGTACCTAAGGTATCGATCCCATGAGGAAGGTTAATCTGATCTTAAAATTTAAGGACAAAATAATGCGCAATATTAAAAATGTCACGAAACTAAAATAGGAATGCAATTCAATCAAATAATTCAATTCAAGAATCAATCACGAAATAGTAATAAATTACTAATTGCAACACACACATTCAGGAATCGATTTAAAGAAATACCAATTGAGAGAAAGGGTAATTTTTATCTATCTTTAACACTAACCTAATCGATTATGAATTATTGAATCATTGGTTCTAAACGATCCTAGGGTTGATTACTCTCTCTCGAGTTATAACCATTAACCATAAATTATAAACCCTAATCAGATTATGGAAAATTGTAATCTCTTAATTAACAATCTATCCAAACCCTAACTAGATTTGAAGTTTTCCAATAGACTACCAGGAACCTATGTGAGATCTATCTTCATACAATTACCGATTTGATTGATTTCTTATTCTTATTAAATCACCTAACTCTCATTAGCCCAATTTAATTATTTTTCATTCGATTCACCTTCTCAGTCTATTACCGAATTATGCAATCTCATAAATCAATCATAATGAAACAAATAACATAAATAATAAGATTTTTATTAAATCAAAGATAAAAATAACTCGAAGGTGAGTTTAGACGTCCTCAACATTCATACAATCTTATCATCAACAGTCATTCCAATTCTATACATTAATAAAATTGAAAATACATCGTAAACAAGATCTGAATGGATGTGGAGGCAGCGAAATTAGGAAACTTCCTATTCCTAGAAGTACTTGGCGTTGGCTTCTTCTCCACGTCTCTCTTCCTTCTTCTTTTTCTCAATCTCTCGATGAATTCCTTCTTCTCTTTCACAATCTCTCGATGAACTATCTCTAGGGTTTCTCAATGGTGCTGATGCAAAAGCTCCTCATCTCCTTTGTTTTGTTCTTTATATACCTTTTGTGTTTTGGGCAGCCCTAAGGTTTTTTCAAGGTCCAAAAGCTCCAAAAACTCCCTCGAAACTTGAATTTTCTGAGTGTTTGCTTATTTGCCTGACGTAGGCCACGATCATGGGCCATATTTGAGCCTTCTGTCACGATCATGGCATATTAGGCCATAATCGTGGGCCGTGTCCTGGGCTTCTGTCATGATCGTGGCATATCGTGGCATATGGGCCACGATTATGGGCTTACTCCATTGCTTCTGTCACAATCATGGCCTATTGTGCCATGATCGTGGGTTATTGTTTTGACTCGAGTGTCTCCAAAACTTCTCTGTTCTTTGATGTTGACGCTAAAACACTAACAAACACATCAAAGTACCTCAAAGACATAATAATTAAGCTCAAAGACTTGACTAACCCATAAAACTCTTAAACAAAATTAATTAACAAAATAACACAATTCTAACCTAAACACATACTAAATGATTAAGTTAGCACTTAAATACATATCAAAATAAGCTTTAAAACATGATGCAATTCACATTTATAAATTAGCATCTAGGTTTGAATCCCCTTAAACCCTTAACAGAAGGATCTTTTATCAATTGTTTGGTTGATGTATTGGATCGTGGAGACTCTTATGGTATTCTAGTATTTGATTTTGAGTTTATTAACAACTAATCCTAAGGTCTCTAACCGAATTATTCAGGGTAAATCTTATAGGATTGCATTATCAATTTGTGAGTCCCTCTATTAGGTTTGATAATAATCTGAAGGATTTATGTCATCTTATCTTTAGGATTGCAATCAACTCCTTCTAATTGATAGATCTATTCATAATAGGATTTCTCAATCTCTACATATGAAATAAGATTATAGTAAAAAACGTAATCATATCATAATAATCAATCGAACTAATTGCATTAATAAAGGAATCAAATCATATGAAAGTATTAACATAAGGTTCATCTAACCTAAATACTGACTGGATGTTTAGTTACACATGATCAAATACGAAATCAAACATACAATGAAAGAAAAATGAATGAAAATAAAGGGTTTATAATTCTAAATCTCTCTAATTGTCTTCTATTAAATGTTTTTACGATATAGAGGCTTGATTTTGAATTCCGATGAATCTTTCGATGAAATCTTCGTGTTTTTTACTTCTTTAGACCAAAATCGTCCCTTCTAGATATTCTCCACATCTAGAAATCACCTCCTAAAGTCTCCTCTCATCTTTAGCCATCGAATATAACATTTTATATTAAATTCTAGGTTTTTAGGTTATGTATGGTCGTGTGCACAGTCGTACACATAAACGTGCATAATTAGAAAATGTTGGATATCGCGAAAGTACACAGGCATGCAAAAGTGCACAACCATGCACTCTTTCCAGGTTGTTATTTTTCCTATTTTAGTTTTGTTTTTGCCTGAATTTCTCTCCTTTATATCCATGAAGGCAATTATCACCTATAAACACACTCGAAGCATATTAAGTATCAAATATACAATAAAAGTATCAATTATCAAATATCAAGCAAAATACATCAAATATAAGTGTCAAAATATAGTCAAATATTTATCTATCACGATGTATACCTAAATGTTCACGGAACTTTCAAAACTTTTAATTCAAAGTTAAGAAAGCCAAATAATACATTCCAAAAACATAAAAATTAGGGAAAATTAAATGAGGATGCTCTATATGGTAACATAAAACATACTAAAAATTAATGAAATCATAAAACTAAATTAAAAAATCAAAATAGCATAACTAAATCAAATAAAGCTATTATAATTATTGAGTTACCTCTTAAGTAGCGTTTGTTTATGTCTTTACCTAATCCTAGCATCTTAAAGAAAGAATAAGGCATCATATTAATACTAGCCTCTAGGTCTGCTAAAGCCTTTTCTATTTTTAACCTACCAATTTGAAAAAGGATTGTAAAACTCCCTGGATCTTTAAGCTTCTCTAGTAGTTTGCCCTAAAGAATTTTCAAGCATTTTCCACTTAGCATCACGATCACCAACTCCTCCAAATTCCTCTTGTTTGCTAATATCTCCTTCAAAAATTATGAATACTTCGACATATGCAGAAGAACCTCAACAAGAGGTAAGTTAATATGAATTTGTTTAAATAGTTTAAGGAACTTACAAACTACTTATCCATGTGATCTTTCTTCACTTTGGCAAGATAAGAGATGGTAGGCTAAAATTCCTTGACTTTTGAAAGGCTCTCTTCACTTTTCGTTGAGTCCTAGTGTCACTCTCTTTCTCATTTTAGATCTTATTCTCCTTTTGTAACTCTTTTCCACTCCTATCACAGGTTCTTTAGGATTTGTCTTGGTGGTACTATATAAACTCCCTTATTGTCTTTCAAAAACTAATTTTGCAACCTAATTGATCTAAGTTTTCAAGTTATGTATAGAATCCTCTTGATCTCTTAAAAAAGTTTTTATGGCTTGAAATCTAGTGTTTAAAGTTTGAAAAAATCTAGTCGTGAGGTCTTCTGAGCTTGGTTTCTTTTCTTGATATAAGTGTTGTTGAATCCTAATGAAAGTTTGTTCCTTGATTGCCTTTAATTCCATTAAGAGAAAGTTAGGAGATTCCTCCATCCTAGATTGTATGTATTATTGTAATGGTTATTTTGAGGTCTACAAGCACTCCCTACATGATCCACATGCTTGGGCTATAATGTTTGACATTTTTGACTTGGATGGCCTAGCTTGTATACCTCATATTACATCATTTGGAATAGTTGAGGATTCATCATCAATACATCTATCTTCTTGATTAGTGTTTCAACTTGGGCTACCAACTTTGTAATTGCATCTACATTAAGTTTTGCTCAAGAAAAGCACTAATTATAATTATTAATCACCATTTCTTTAGTGAAGTTCGAAGCTACTTCTGATGTTTTGTTGTTTAGAGTACCCCTAGTCGCTACATCTATCATTTGCCTTGCCATTTGCTTTAACCTATTGTAAAGGGTCAAAATTTGCATCCATAATGGTAGACTATAATGTAGGAACTTTCTTAACATATCCTTAAATCTCTACCATTTATCATATAAAGTCTTTGAGTCAACTTGTGAATAGGAGGAGATGTCATTCCTCAATTTGACTGTCTTAGCTGGTGGGAAGTACTTTAGAAGAAACTTTTCTTCCACTTTGTCCTAAGTAATAAGGGATGACATGGGTAGAGAATTTAACCATTGTTTAAGAATGCAAATAATCTCAGTCTTATCACATCGTCATTGGCACCACTAACCTTGAAGGTACACAAATAATAATAACAATAATAACCCAGTAAAAGTCTAACTAATACGTAGGGTCTATAGAGGTCTAGTAGTATGTAGCCTTACCCTAAACTAGTAGAGAGGTTGTTTTCGATAAACCCACATAAAAAATACATATTAAAATAATAAATTAAAAACAATTAAAAATAAAACATACATAAAAGAAAATAATACTAATAAAATAAAAGTATTGTATAAATAAAAATATAAAAATAAGTAATAAAATAAATATATAATAAGGTAAAGAAAAAGATAAAATAAGTAAATAAATACGCAAACAAGAAAGAAGACAAGTAAATAAATAAATCAAAAAATTCATTAAAAGAAAATATTTAGGCCAAGTAAGCAAATATTTAGGCTAAACAACTAAGAGGGTAATACTACATGTTAAATGTTTAGGCTAAATAAAAGACATAATACTCAAAGGAAAATGTTCAAAAGATCTATACACCTTTATGCTTTAATGAGAAGATGAAAAAAGATTATGCTTAGAGATTGTAAGAGAAAAAAAGTAAGGTCTAAGAATTAAAAAATGATGTAGCTCTATTAGAACTTACCAAGGACTTGACCCTCAATAGAAAACTTTGACATACTAAGATATGGATAAAGGATCTTATATAGAGAGATCTTTCTCTTTCTTATCCTCTTAACATGTCCAAATCACCTAAGCCTTATCTCCCTTAATTTTTTGTTAATATTAGTCACCTTTAATTTTTCTCTTATTATTACATTCCAAACTTATCTCTTCTAGCAAGGTTGCACATCCAATGGTGTATTCTCATCTATGCCATCTTTAACTTATAACTATGCAACAGTTTGATGGGCCAACACTTTGCCCTATAAAATATGGCCGACCTAATCGCTAAAAGATCGAATTTTCCTTTAAGCTTGAGTGATATCTTCTTGTCAAATAAAACTCTCGATGCACTTCTCCATTTAAGCCACCTTAATCTGATATGGTGAACTATGTTTTCATTAATCTATCAATTGCTTTGGGGTCTTCATCTCATAACCTATCGTATTTTATAGAATATTAGACAATCTGAATGATACTCGGTTTAATCTTAAAATTATTGGTGTTATCATTAGGTCTCACATTGCTTGATTATGTTCTTATGAAGTCCAGTCTAACATAGTTGAATGGTCTATGATTGGTCTGCCATGGTTCCTGATCCTTTAGTATTAATCTGATCTTCCAAGTCCACTTTTTGTTGATATAACCGAAACTCTCTAAGAAAATTCCTTTAGAAATTTCTGTGAGCTATCCTCTCAATTTCTAAATCTTCATCAGATAAGTGCAATGGATTTATTCAGGTCGTATACTAACCTTATGACCTATAGAAGTGACAAAATAAAAAAGTCAACAAAATAATTAAACAAATTAATAACTAAAAGAAAAAAGAAATAATGTTAGATTAATAAAAATTGGGTGTTCCTAATATTTTATTCTCTAATAGCAGCATGAAAAACTTTTTATATAATTTTTTTAAAATTATAAGTGGACGATGTAGCTATAGCTAACACTGACAAGTACAAGTTGATCCTACAGGGACTATAAGTACTAGTAATAACCTCTGTTCTATTATTTAATTGAAGAATAGGATGATAATTAATTTTTAAAAAACTAAAATTCAACACAATAATAAACCAAAATGTTAATAATATAATGATTAATAAATATTAAATAGATAGCACCTAGATAATGAATCCCTTAAGATTTCTTAAGTATTAATTCTTTATAATGTAATTCAATTATTGATCATTAGATCGTGAAAATTCCTATATTATGTTAATATATTTCTTAAGACTATTAACAACTAACCCTTGGTTAATTAATTGAAACATCTTTCTACTTAAAACCCCTAAGATTGATACATATCGAACACAAAAAAACCTAACTTTAGATTAAAAAAATTTGTAGTAGTAGTGAGAAAGGATTATATCTACAGAAAGTGTACGTCTAACTTTTGTAATGAATAAATCAGTTTTTAAGATCAATTTGGGGGTTTAGTTGAATTTAATTAAGAAAATAAATAAAACTAAAATATTAAAGATAAATTAAACCAAAAAATACATTTTTTTTTCTTTTTGAAAAAGAACAATTGTATTAAGTCTTAAAAGGCATATCAAATGTAGTTACGAAATACAGAGCCAAAGTCATTAATGTTTAGTGACCATCAAATATTACAAAATAAGACTTTCAATGAAAAGAAATTAGATATTCCAAAAGGAAAGGAGGCATTGCTCATCCTGAAGTTTTTTCTTTTGTATGAATATTTGCATCCTTATTTGTTATATCAATTTCTTGTTATATTTTTCCATAGGGATATTCTTGTCTTGAAATATTATGTGATTTCTTTCATCTCGTAATGCATTGACCAAAGAAGAAAGCACCATCTAGAAACATTTACATGCACCAGTTGGTTCTTTTTCTTGTTGAATACCATCCCTTAATGTTGTTTAGGCTAATTAAATCCTCATTTATCAAACATTTGTTAAGGAGTGTCCTCTACATATCTTTGATGTAGTTAAAATTAAAAAATAAATTTATGTATTTTCCTCAACTTTTCGATAGAGAGAGAGCACTAGTTGGTAAGATATAAATATTTAACCATTTTGTTAACAATCTTCAGTTTAACCTTCATTGCAATCCATAAAGTGGTGGCTACTGAAAGGTTGAGATGAATTGACCATATTGCTTTATTCCAAGGTATAATAGGAAGATCTTTAAATATAATATGCCTAAAAGAGAGATTAGAGAACTGAACATTTCTAGAATGCTTGCAAATATATTTTTCCTCCTCTCTACTGATATGGATCTATAAGATTTCACTTATGAGAGAGCTAGCAGGGATAACTGCATAAAGATCTACTTATTTAAGAGGGCTATAACAACTAAGTTGTTGATTGTAGTGAAGTTTTGAGTGGAGTAGCTTCATTAACATTGATGAGAAGACCTGCTGAAGATTAATTATCATACTAAAATTTATAGATTCATCATCTCTTACAAGAGAAATTATGTCATTCTTGAATTTATCTCTTAATCTTAGTATTGCTTTTAGAGAGGATGAAGGAAGATTTTTTAATATCTAAAGCCCACATGACTCTCTTATTAATGAAGTAAGTGTGTATCCACTTACACCAGAGTGATTGTTTTTCAATTATAATTCTCCAAAGTCTTTTTATGAGTAAGATGATATTCATGGTTTTGAAAGAATGTATGCCAAATGCTCCTTATTTCTTAGGAGTGCAAACTTCAGAATCCTTCATCTTGTTTCTGTAGGTTCCTTCGTTGCATCTTAACTAAAGGAAATTGTTAAACATTTTATCTATAGCTTTGGCAACACATTTTTGAAATGCTATATGTAAAGCACAATATGTATTAATATTATTTAGAACTAGTTCAATAAGTTGTGCCCTCCCTACTATAGAGAGACGTTCGAAACTCCAAGAGGAGATTCTGCTCTTGATTCTATCAAAGAGATCATTGAAATCTCTAGTTCTTAATCTATGAGAAGAAATAGGAATGCCTAGATATTTCATTGGGTGTTCTTCTTACTTGAATTTAGTAACGGTGTCTATCATTCGATGTCAAATAGCAACACTTCTTGAGAGATAAATGCTACTTTTGGAGCAATTTACTTCTAAACCTAAAATTCTTTGAAAAATCTTTTGAGCATTCATTAACGTTGAAATGGAGACTTCCTCTACTTTAGATAAAAGAATAAATCATCTGCAAGAAAAAGATTTATTAGCTTAAGTTTTTTATATTTTGAGTAATATTTGAAGCCTTTTGTCTTTCAACAACCCTTAATATTATATTTTGAAGAGCCTCTATGACAAAATAAAATATATAGGGGATAATGGGCCTCCTAATTGAGTCCCCTTATAGCTTTTAAAGAAATAGGTAGACTTTTCATTCATAAGAATGCTATATGAAGTAGTTATTAACCACTATTGAATCCAATAAACGAAAATGTCTAGAAAATCCATAACTTATGAGATATTGATGATGAGTTCCTAATCAACATTGTCATAAGCCTTTCTAAGATCATTTTTGATACACCAATTACGCTTACTCCTTTTCCTGGACTAAGTACTAATGAACTTTTAAAGAATCACTATATTGTCCTTAATCACCCTCCTAGGTATATCAGTACCCTAGTTTGGATTGATGTGCTTGTGAAGAATCCCTTTAAGCCTTTAAGCAATGATTTTGAAGATTATATTGTAGATAGTATTGTAGCAAGCAGTAGGTCTAAAGTATAAAAACTGATTCAACTCACCATTCTTTGAAACAAAGGTTATAAATATTTTTTTGATCTTCTTCAATAGAGAACCCTTATTGAAAAACTCCAAAACAACCTCAGACATCAAATCTCCAGTGAGGAACCAAGTTTTGTTGAAGAAATTGGCATTGAGCCTACCTAGTCCAAGTTCCTTGTATGGATAAAGTGAAGCCAGTGTTTTCTTGACTTCATATATAGTAACAGGTCTTCATAAGGATTCTTTTTCTTTGGTGAATAATGTTTCTTTCAGAATCTATTTGAGGAAAGATTTAGAGGATCGTTTTTTGAAGGTTCTCATCAATTCATTGAAATAATCAAATGCCACTTATAATAGCTAATTTTGTGTTTCAAGCTAGATGTTGTTATGCTTGAGAGAGAAAATTTTGTTTCTAACTTTACTATAAACAATGGCTTTATGAAATATTGATGTGTTTCTATCCCCCTTTCCCAACCAATCTACTCTGGCTCTTTGCTTTATAAGTGAGTGGTAAAATGAAGAGCCTGTGTATAATTATGCAATGCATTTCTTGTTAGGGAGCCATAGGTCCATGTATCACATACATAGCAAGGCAGCAAAAGTGTCAAAATCAAAATTCCAACCCCACGACATCCCTAGAAAATCTAGAATCTATGTGCATGTATAAACAGATTATAAGAACATGAAATTACAACATATGTACCTTGCAAATACTCCTCCTTTCTTGAGTCTTTTCCTTATTTGGGTTGTAGCAAACACCAAACACCGTCTTTGCCCTCTAGTGAGCACACAAAGATGAAGAAAAATCAGTATGTAAGGCCCTGTTTGGTTAAGGGGTTAGTAATGGAACGGGATGGAATGTAACACACTTCCATCGTTTGGTTGAGGGTTTCATAATAGAATGGAATATAATAGGATGGAAACGAAGGGTTTTATGTTATGCTCCATTCCATCATAAACAGTGAAAATAAGAAACCTCCGATTCAGAAGGTTTAGGATGGAACTTAAACTAATAAATACATACTACCTAATATACCCTCAATAATTTTTCTTAATATCATCTCGCATCGTTTCTATGATTTGTTGATAAATTCAAACTTGAGGCTTTTCTCATCCCATAAAAATCAAATTTGTGAGATAGATGATAGTGCTCGAATAACCCATCACAAGAATTGTAGTTGGAATCACAAAACAAACACAAAAAACCCAACTCCGACTCGTCCTTATCTCCCCCATCGTCATCTCTCCAGTCTTCCCAGTCTCCATTTTCTTCTTCAAGTTCTTCACTTTCGTCTGTAATCATCTTCTTGTCTGTTACGTCCATTCTTTATGAGTATAGAGAGAGAATAAATCACATACAATAGAATAAATTTTATTAAATAATTAATAATAATATTTTTATATAATTAATAATAAATTGTATATAATTAATAATAAAATAATAAATTTTTATTATTTTAAAATAGAAAATATATAAAGCAATTATTTGTCACGGTTGTGACTTGAACAAGTCACAACCATGACTTTTTAATTGAACATGATTTCTGTTTTAAAATCATAGCGTTAAACCTCTTGTAACAACCATTTTAATATCAGGGGTATTATTGCCATTTATTATACTTTCCATTCCATTCTATCCATCTTCCAAACAATGTTTCACTATATTACATTATAAACCCTTCAATCCCTCCCAAATAAATTTTCGCTATATTACATTCCATTCCATTATAAACAGTTCCTTTCTTTTCCTTTCCATTCCATTTCATTCCATTCTAGTAATTAACATCCAACTAAACAGGCCCTAAAGGTGGTTAGAGCACCAAAAAAGATGAGTTCAAGTAGATGCTCTAGTGAGAGTTAGATCAAGACCAAGTTACATACAATTAATCTCATACAACAATTGCTAAAATTGCATGAACAAATCTCAAGATCACTCCTCTCAACTTCTAAAACTCTTTTGGACCCTTAGCCTCTCTATTGAGTGTGTTTTTAGCTTAATTTCATATGTACATAAGTGACTTCTTCACTTATGTACCACCTATCATTAAGTTGACCGTGGCTTGCTTAAATGACAGTCATGCACACTTTGTCTTCCATCTGATTTTTTATGCACGTGACCCTTAGGTTCCCAGTTATTTTGGTCACTTGAATTAACTTTTAATCTGAGAAAATCATGAAGGGTTTCATGATGCCAATTTACTAAAATGTAAGTGAATTAACACTCAAACTCTTCGATACTTAATTAGATGACTTACGAACCTTTTCATAGTCAATTACCATGCACTTCGTCCCTTTACCATTCTATACCCCATTTGGTTCTAAGTATGGACTATATGCCAACTCCCTTGAAATTGATTATGTTAGATCTAGTCCAAGTGATGTTAGCTCTTATCCTGGAGATCTCATTTCTCTATGTTTCATTTCTCTGGCTAGAGACTCTTGAGTAATGACCATGACAAGAGGTCATAGGTATCATCTCCTTTTATCAGGAGTGATTGATCCTTTATTGGCTACTCAATTACCTTCGAATACTAATAGCTACACCCAATCACCACCCTATGAGCAACCTCATCATAAGGCAACAAGGAATGGTGTCAAAGCATAGGATCATTATCCAAGATATCCTTAAGTACCTCAAGTCTAAGGAGATTTTCACCATTGCTATGATGAGATTAATCACTGACATTTGATAGATCATCCAAATGATAATCTCATAGTGGGTCATTCAATATACTTAATACTCTTAGTGAGCATTTACAAGTTAACTATAAACATCTTATGCTTACAGTTTATGAGATCCATTGCTTGATTAAATCAAGGAGTATAACATGTGATAGTCTATCTAATTTAACAATTTCCTGTCTTATTAATCCTATGACTTGGGATAATTTAAATACTAACATAATTGCACATGATAGGAATCTCATTATCACGATCTCATCTTAATTTCCTTCATGCTATGTTTTGTATTATTGACTTCATTAATTTAATTTAAGATAGAAATCAATTAATATATAAATGAACATCAAATTAATAAAAATTGCCTTTCGCTTTATTAATCAAAATAAAGTTTGTACAAAAGGGCTAAAAGTGATTGCCTTAAGAGCACTACTCTAACACTCTCTCACTTGCACTAAAGCTAAAACCTTTGTATCTAATACCATAGGCGAGTGCACTATAATCAAATCTCATTTGAGGAAGTGGCTTAGACAAAGGATCATCGATGTTCTGATCTGTGGGCACTCTCTCTATCTTCATATCACCTCTATCAATGATCTCCCTGATCAGGTGATATCTCCTGAGTACGTGCTTGTACATCTGATGAGACCTGGTTCTTTGGACTGAGCAATAGATCCATTGTTGTTACAATACAATATTATCGGGTTTACAATGCTCGAAACCACTCCAAGTTCCATAACAAACTTCTTGATCCAAACAGCTTCTTTTGCTACTTTTGCAGTTGCAATGTAATCCGAGTCGTTGAATCTGTAGTCGTCTTTTGTTTGGAACTCTTCCAACTAACTGCTTCACCATTCAGTGTGAAAACATAACATGACCGAGATTTGGAGTCATCCTGGTTCAATTGAAAATTGGCCTTTGTATGATCGCTCACAATACGATCTCCATCTCCATCTCCATCTCCATATACCAATAATACATCCTTTGTCCTTCTCAAGTACTTTAGGGTATTATTAATAGTCACCCAGTGACACTCACCAAGATCCAATTGATATCTGCTTGTAACACTTAGAGTATAAGATATATCGGGTCTTGTACATAACATAGCATACATGATTGATCTCTAAAGCATATAGGATCAAACTCATGCTAGTATTCTCATTTTACATCTTTAGACATATAGATTTCGAGAGTTTTATCCCATGATTCATAGGAAGAAACCCTCTCTTGGACTGCTCCATACTAAACATCTTTATCACTCTATCTATATATGTAGACTGTGAAAGACCTAGCAACTTTCTTGATCTATCTCTATAGATCTTTATTCCCAATATATAAGTTACTTATCCAAGTTATTTTATGGAGAAATTATGAGGCAACCAAATTTTGATAGATTGCAAACTTGAGGCATCATTTCCTATTAGTAATATGTCATCTACATATAACACAAGGAATATGATAGCACTCCTATTAACCTTCTTGTACACATAAGGTTCATCTAAATTTTGTGAGAAACCAAACTCTTTAATTTGTTGCATCAAATCAAAATTTCCAACTCTTAGATGCTTGCTTCAATCCATAAATGGATTTCTAAAGCTTGCATACCTTTTTGACATCTTTGAATATGAAGCCATCAAGTTGTATCATATACACATCCTCAGCTCGGTTTCCATTTAGGAAAGTCATCTTCACATCCATTTGCCATATCTCATAATCATAACGAGCAACAATGGCTAGGAGTATTCTAATGGATTTAAGCATGGCTACGGGGATAAATGTTTCATTATAGTCAACTCCTTGTCTTTGACGATAACCTTTCACGACTAGCCTCGCTTTATCGATAATCACATTACCAGCCATGTCGATTTTCTTCTTAAAAATCCATTTGCATCCTATGTATTTTAGCCCTTCGGGTGGGTCAACCAAAGTACATACTTGGTTTTCAAACATGGAATCCATTTCAAACTTCATGGCTTGAAGCCATTTTTCAGATTCTGAACTTTTCAGAGCCTCTTTGTAGGTTGTAGGCTCATCGTCCTCTATGAGCAATACATCATTATGTTCACTTACGAGAAAACCATATCTTTCTGGAACATTATGTATCCTACTTAACCTATGAACATTTTGTGTGTTAGAATGTTTAACTATTGTCTCATCTCTATGAACAGCAATCTTGGGTTCAGCAGTTGACCTGTGCATTGGTTTTAGCTTCATGAACTTTAACAAGTTCAACTTTGCTCCCACTGTCTTCTTTTAGAAGAAACTCTTTCTTTAAAAAGACATCATTCTTTGAGACAAACACCTTTTGCTCTAAAGCATTGTAGAATTGATATCCAATTGTTTCCTTAGGATATCTTACAAATAAATATTTATTATATTTCGCTTAAAGCTTGTCTGATTGAATCCGCTTCACATAAGTTGGACAATCCCAAACTTTCATATAAGAATGATATGGTTTTTTGTTAGTCCATATCTCGTATGGAGTAACATCAACTATTTTTGAAGGGACTTTGTTTATCACATAAACAACAGTCTTAAGTGCATAACTCCAAAAGGATTTCATTAGATCTGCTAAGCTCATCATTGACCTTATCGTGTCCAACACGGTTCGGTTTCTCCTTTCAGCTACACCATTATGTTGTAATGTGTAAGGTGGAGTCCACAGGGATACAATTATGTTATCCCTGAGATAACTTAGAAACTCCTCGTTCAAGTATTCACCACCTCGATCTGATTAAAATGTCTTGACACTTTTACCAAGTTGATTCTCTACTTCATGTCTAAATTGTTTGAACATTTCAAATGCTTTAAACTTGTATCTCAGTAGATACAAATACCCATATCATAAATAATCATCGATAAAGGTAATGGAGTACATAAAACCACCTCTAGCATGAATGGACATCGGACTACATACATCAAAATGTGTTAGGTTTAATAACACATTCGCATGTTCACCCTCTCCTTTAAAAGGTAATTTAGTCATCTTGCCAAATAAGCAAAATTCACGTGTCATATGATTCACAATCAAATGACCCTAAGTTACCACTCCTGTGTAGCTTAGCCATAGGTCTCTCACTTATATGGCCAAGTCGACAATGCCATAAATAAGACGAATTTAAATTATCCCAATTTTGTCTTTTATTGCCATTGATATTTAAAATTGGATTACACATATCTAACATTTAAATACTATTGCACAATGTAGCAGTACCATACAACATTTCATTCAACTTAATTGAACAACCATTGTTAGAAAAAGTTAAATGAAATCCCATTTTATTAAGACATGAAACAGATACAATGTTCTTTGTCACAATAGGTACATAATAGCAATTATCCAAAAATAACTCTAACTCACTAGGAAGATACAAAACATAGGTCCCTATGGCTAATGCAGCAACTCTTGCTCTATTTCCCATACGTAGGTCTATCTCTCCCTTCTTGAGTGGTCTACTATCCCTGAGACCTTGCATATCAACACATATATGTGAGCCACATCTGGTATCTGATACCCAAATGTTATGATCAGAAATAATATTAACCTCAATGACAAATAACATATCTGAAGTAGACGGTGGCGCATCTAATACCTTCTTCTGCTTCAGTGACTCTAGATAGGCTTTATAGTTCCTCTTCCAATGCCCTTCTTTGTTGTAATGGAAGCACATTCCATTTGGTTTATTCTCCTTTATCTTCTTCTTGGCTACACCTTTCACTGGCTTCTTGGACTTCTTCTTCTTCTTTTGGTTCCTCTTGCAAGAACCAAAAGCAGAGTCCACCACCATCATAGCCTTACTGTCCTTCCTGACAGTTTGCTCAGTTGTTTTGAGTAGATTAATTAGCTCAGGTATCGAGGTGGATATTTAGTTCATCTGATAGTTAAGCATAAACTGTGAATAACTATTAGTCAAACCATTTAGAATTTAGTCTATACTTAATTCATGATCCATTATGAAACCAAAACTGGCTAACATCTCAATGTATCCATTAATCTTCAGTGCATACTGCACTAAAGACGATCTCTCAGCCATCTTAAAGAGGAAGAGCAACCTCAAGGTCTCGAACCTTTCAGACCGAGCTTGCTTATCAAACAATACTCTTAGATGATAGACTATGGTATGAGCATTTATAGACTCATGTTGCTTTTGCAATTCTGGTGACATAGAGGCTAGCATAATACAACTAACCAGCTCACTATTATCTAGTAGCTTTTTATAAGCTTTTTAATCCTCATCAGAGGCATCTACAGTAGGGGGATCAGGAAGTGGCTCATCTAGGACATATCATAGTTTCTCAGATTTGAGAACAATTCTCAAATTCTATAGCCAATCTAAAAAGTTTGGTCCCATGAGTTTGTTGGAGTCTAGTAGAGAGCATAAGTTCACACTAGACGAAGACATCGTGGCGATTCAATAACCTAGAAGAATGAGAAAGAGCATTATAATGTACATAAATGCATATCGATAAGGACTTTAATCACATGCATTATGGGTCCCACTATTTTATCCAAATCCATATCCCTCACTACGAATTTGAGAAAAATTATAATTTTCCTATTGGGTCAATATCCAATATCACTAAGAATGACCTTAGGTTTGCCCAATAAAAGACCTTAGGTTAATTGGTAAGTATCATTCATACCAATTGCATTCAGTTATGCAAATATCGACTTATGCAATCAACTGTTGATTTAGCACACTCATTGGGTTATCAACTCTTGATGCATATACATCCCATATATACTACCCAACTTTGCCTCTATCCATGTTGACTTTGGGTTTGCACAACAAATCAACGCTTCTAGTTAGGACCAACCTATTAATCTGAAAATTTAATTTCTATGGTTTAAACATATTTATGTAGAGCGGGCTTGAGTTTGCCTAACAACCTATTACTAGAAAAACTCTGGTTCTTACCATATCAATGGAAGGTGTCAGTCATAATATTTTGCTTGAGGGATTTATTCTTAGGTCTCATCAATACTTGGATGGTATTATATATATATATAGATTATGGACATCTCAATTAAATTGGGTCTATGTCTATAACTACCCTTAAAATGCATCTATTGCATGTAACACACAAAGAATGTATAAGATGATATATTGAACATATGCAAACTGTTTGCTGGGTTGTGACTAACATGCATGTTGATTTCAAAAATTTTGTATAAATTGTAGAAAAATGTTTTTTTTTTCTTTTCTGATTTTCTTTCACAAAAGTATTTATAAGATGTTATATTATGTTTTTGTCAAAGAAAATTTCAATTTAATGTCATTTTCTATTTTATTGTGAATTATTTTATAGTCTATTCATATGATGGTTTATGGGAATTTCTGGAAAACAAAATGTGTGTGATGATTTTGAAAATTTCTTAATAATTCTAGAAAATTTTTCTAATTTTCTTTCTTAAATTATATTATGTTTTTGTCAAAGGAAAATGCTATTGAATTTCATTTTCTATTTTATTACGATTTTAGTTTCAGCCTGATGCATGTATGAAGTTCTGGGAAATTCTGGAAATATGATGAACATGCATGTTTGTAAAATCTAGAATAATATTATAAAAATTGTTTACATGATTTTCCTTCTTGAACATGCACATATGATGTTTCCATGTGTATGAGATGTATGACACTTGGGAGTCAAGGGTCCATGTATCGCATAAATAGCAAAGTTGCGGAAGTTTCAGAATCAAAATTTCAACCCCATGACATCCCCAGAAAATCTAGAATCCATATGCATGTATAAACAGATTATAAAAACATGAAATTACATCATATATACCTTGCAAATACTCCTCCTTTCTTGAGTCTTCTCTTTGTTTGGGTTGTAACAAACACCAAACACCTTCCTTAGCCTCTAGAGAGCATGCAAAGATGAAGAAAAATCAATGTATAAGGGAGGTTAGAGCACCAAATAAGAAGAGTTCAAGTAGATGCTCAAGTGAGAGTTAGTTCAAGACCAAGTTACATACAATTAATCTTATGCAACAATTACTTAAAATTGCATGAACCAATCTCAAGATCACTCCTCTCAACTTCCAAAACTCTTCTAGATCCTTAGCCTCTCTATTGAGTGTGTTTTTAGCTTAATTTCATGTGTACATAAGTGAAGAACTCACTTATGTACCTCTTGTCATTAATTCGGTCACTATGGTGGCCTATAAGCCATGAAAATGCAATTGAGTTTCATTTTCTATTTTATTACGATTTTAGTTTCAACTTGATGCATATATGAAGTTCTGGGAAATTATGGAAATATGATGAACATGCATGCTTGTAAATTCTAGAATAATTTTATAAAAATTATTTTCATGAATTTCCTTCATGAACATGCACATATGATGTTGCCATGTGTATGAAATGTATGGCAACTAGGAGCCAAGGGTCCATGTATCACATAAATAGCAAGGCTACAGAAGTTTCAGATCAAAATTCCAACCCCACGACATCCCTAGAAAATCCAGAATCTATGTGCATGTATAAACAGATTATAAGAATATGAAATTACATCTTATGTACCTTTACAAATACTCCTCCTTTCTTGAGTCTTCTCCTTGTTTGGGTTGTAGCAAACACCAAACACTTTCCTTAGCCTCTAAAGAGCATGCAAAGATGAAGAAAAATCAGTATGTAAGGGAGGTTAGAGCACTAAACAAGAAGATTTCAAGTACATGCTCAAGTGACAGTTAGATCAAGACCAAGTTACATGCAATTAATCTTATGCAACAATTACTTAAAATTGCATGAACCAATCTCAAGATCACTCCTCTTAACTTCCAAAACTCTTCTAGATCCTTAGCCTCTCTATTGAGTGTGTTTTTAGCTTAATTTCGTGTGTACATAAGTCAAGAACTCACTTATGTACCACTTGTTATTAATTCAGTCACAATCGTGGCTTGCTTAAATGACAACCATGCACCCTTTTTTTTATCTGATCTTTTATGCACTTGACCCTTAGGTTCCTAGTTATTTTGGTCACTTGAATTAACTCTGAATTCAAGCAAATCATGAAGGGTTTCATGATGCCAATTTACTAGAATGTAAGTGGATTAACACTCGAACTCTTCGATACTTAATTATCCGACTTACGAACCTTTCCATAGTCAATTACCCTACAATTCGTCCCTTCACCATCCTATACCTCACTTGGTTCGAAGTATGGGCTATGTGTCACCTCCCATTATATTGACTATGTTAAATCTAGTTTAAGTGATGTTAGTTCTTATCCTCGGGATCTCATTACTCTATGTCATTGAGAACTCTCTTTATGACACATAATTGCTCTGGCCAGAGACTCTTGAGTAATGACCCTGATAAGAGGTCATGCGTATCATCTCCTTCTATCAGGAGTGGTAAATCCTTTATTAGCTATCCAATTACCTTCGAATAATGATTGCTATACCCATCACCACCCTATGAGCGACCTCATCTTGAGGCAACAAAGAATGGTGTCAAAGCACAAGATGAGTATCCAAGATATCCTTTAGTACCTCAAGTCTAAGGATATTTGCACCATTTCTACGATGAGATTAATTGTTAACATTTGATAGATCATCCATATGATAATTGTTGAGTGCAATGTTGTAACATAATCTACTTGTTTTATTCTAAAAAACTATAAGTGAAAGCGTCATGACTTGTAGTTAAAAAGAGCAGATATCGATCCCACAAGGATTGATGCCCAGAAACCACTTAATTTAGACAAGACTTTGTTTAAGAAATGAAATTTTTTAATGCAAATAATATGAAAAATTAAATTAAAACTAAAAGACTAACACAAAGCAATAGACAATACCAAAATGTAGAAAAATTGGAATTTAAGAATCTAAAGACTAGAGATTACTTTTTCTCCTAATTTGTCTCCTTCCTATTTTATTAATCGAATTATATCTCACCTAAGATTTCCAAATGTATTAATTGTCCTCTCTCAAGGTGCAACTAATTGTCCTTAATCGAATTAAAGGGAATCAATTGGACGATCTCTCAACTTACCTAGTGACTACCGATTCAACTAGTTATTAAACTATCCTATAGGTGATCCACTGAATCGTCGAGATCTCTCTTGTAACTAATCAATTGACATGATGATTGTAAGTCTATAGGTTGGCAACTCTCATTGCACAGTCCTACATAATTAATCTCACTTGCTCGCTCTATTTATTGCAAGATAATAAATAAAATCACCAATCATCAAAGACAACTTCATTCAATTCAATAAAATAGGAGTTCTAACAAAATAGTTCAAAAGCAATCCCTAAAACTAAATCAGCCTAACATGGTCTCCATAACATCATCAACATTCAAATAAACCATTTTACAAAGAATAGAAGAAGTAAAATTGACAAAAAATTGAATAAAGGGACTCTTTCTTTCTTTGCCAAAATCTTGAAATTTTGGTGTTGATGTGCTATTTTCCCCAATCTTAATGATGATCCTTGACTTCAATCCTTCCTCAAGGCCCTACACATGTGTTCTTCATTTAAGGATGGTCTTTCGACAGAAGGGTTTCATCTCTCCTTTAAGATGGAGGCTTAATTATATTTTACTAGTCCAAAAATCCTAACTTTAGTGAAGCCCTGTGTATTGTCTCGGATTGTCCTCTTGTCTTCTCCTCTTTGATCTCTTGTTCAATCTCCAAGTTGCTCTATCTTCCTTCCTACATAAAAAATAGTCAATTCTTACAGTAAATTAACATCAAACATAAAAGAACAACAATGGAAATCAAACTAAATGAAAACATACAAAATGAATCCTAAACTACAACAATAATCAACAATTATGCAAGAAAACATATGCCAATTACCTAGAAAAACATATACTAATGCATAACTATCAACATCCCCACACTTAAATCTTTTCTTGTCCTCAAGAAAAATAAATACAACCACTCAATTCTATCACTTCATTTTCACAAAGATCAATGCATACAATCCCTCAAATTTAAGCCAACTTAAATATTAAGTTAATACACATATCATGACTACTTTTTCATTGGTGTATATAAGAAAACTCAACAATTAACACTATCACTCAAAGATAAGTAAAGATGCAAAATAATTTTTCTTCACGGTTTTCACTCATTTCTATTAAGTGTTTGATGGTTAGTATTTCGCTCAAACTTCTTATAGGAAACTATACTACTATAGCCTTGCTAATAAACCAATTCTCCTCTATAATGATTGCATGCATAAATAGATCAAAAGGACTTGTTTCGGGTTGTAATGTGGTAAGGGTTAAGGTGGGCAAAGATGGAAAAAGGGTTAAGCTCAAGCATTAGTAAAGTAAAAAGCAGATAAAATTGGATAACAAAACATAATTCTGAGGTATATAAATATAATTGATATCCTGCACTTATTGATGCTACTCACTTGTTCTTCTTTTTTCTTTTCTTTTCTTTTTTCATTTTTTTCATTTTTCTTTCATTTTCATTTTTTAAATACAT
Organism: Erythroxylum longipes; assembly: GCA_027563885.1. NCBI lineage: Eukaryota > Viridiplantae > Streptophyta > Magnoliopsida > Malpighiales > Erythroxylaceae > Erythroxylum > Erythroxylum longipes. Next base: position 33,987,809 of record JAOQMS010000008.1, on the reverse strand, counting down.
GGAAGAACTATAAATCAAAATGGCACTCTATAAACTGTAATCCACAGGCAGAAATATACTCAACTCATCTTGGTAAAATTTTTTACAATTATTCCAACTAATGTATTACTTAACACTCTACTAAGCTTATGAATGGGTAGGTTAAAAAGGTTTAAAGTTTTAAAATTTCAGGTGTTTTTAAGAAACAAAAGGTTAAGGTTCAACGGGATAGCAAAGAATAATACAATGGGTAGGTCATTTAAGCCAAGGGTTAACATAAAAAGGGCCTAAATCATCTCTATTGAGCATGCATCCAGTAAACTCAAACCAATTCAAAGCAAGTTCTGAAGGTAATAACCTAAGGAAATATCACTTAACAAAGAAATAGAATGACTATAGATGGAGTCATTGGCTCAATCCTCACATTGGCTCAAATGAAAACTCATCATGCATCTCTACACTACCTTATTGTTCAAATGTCAATTTGTGACTAAGCTTATGTAGCCAACTATTTTTCATCACTCTTTATGGTTCACTTTCTACTTAAGTAGCCTAATCCGAATTTAATCATGCATTTAATCTAATTCAAACTCGCATAACAAAATCTCATGGCCATATCCATTAGAATGATTCAAATGCGGTTCCATTGCTGACACAAAGCATGGGATATGCCTAACCATGCATCCTATTTAACAAAATGCAAACAATGCAATTGAGAAAATCAAAGTCACCCGCCCACACTTAAAGTTCACATTATTCTCTATATGACAAGTCAACCACCAAATAAGAGAAAATGACCTCAAACCAAACGAAAGAAATGAGAACACACAAATTACATAAAACCGAACAAAAAATGACAGCAAACTAAACAAAAGAAAATGACATGAAACCCAAAAAAAAGAAATTAAACCAAACAAAAGAAAACGACATGAAACCAAACAAAAGATGAAATTAAACCAAACAAAACAAACAACAAAATTTAAAATGAAAGGGTAACAAAAGCTTATTCAGATGATGGTGGTGACGGTGTTGTTGAAGGAGCTTCAAATTTATTCCTCCTACAGAAGTTAAGGAACCTTTTGTTCAAACTACGCTGCTCTTTGTGGGCTTTCTACATTTGGGTGCCAAGCTCATTTAGTTGGCATGTCATTTGTTGTTGATTGGAGGCCATCTAGTTGAGGATGTGCTGAAATTGGTCGACCTCTATTGGTGCATTCGGTTCCTCCTCCACTGCTGCTTCCCCTGGCTCCAGGACTAGGCAAGATATGGAGGGTCAGGAAGCAACTGTACTAGTGCCCCTCTTGTTCCTCACTGTAGTGCGCGTCTGAGGATTTCAGAGTTTCATAGAACGTAACTCCAAAATCTCATAACGCCTTTAATACGATATGTCAAACATATCGTGTGAAGTTGTACACAAATTCTCCATATTAACATTATAGAACATACCCAACGTATAAGCAATATGAGACATCCCAAAAGATGAACGATTTTTATTAACCACACTCACTATTGATCGAAAAATCCTATAAGGTGTGTTGATTTTAATTTTTTGATCCATGCACTATAAAAAGAAAAGTTCTTTGGTTGAGAATTTGTTGCTTTCCATTTTATTAAACACAGTTAGACACATAAATTTGTGTAAAAGTAGATGCTCAGCACTCCAAATTAAGGAATTTGGTGCATTGCGTGTGTTAAAATGTTCTTCACTCGTGAGAGTTTTCCAATAAGAATCGACATCAAAATTAGAGTGACCATCAAAAATTTTGCACTCGACAAATTGAAAATTTCACGCATGACAGGATAATCAAGGTTAAAAACATTTCCATCTAACCTAAACCCAAACACATCCATTTTAGGGTTGTAGCGGACTGTTTTGAAAAACCCTAAAGTTATAGTAGCATAAATAGGTACATCGCACCGAACAAACCTATTCCACCTTACATTTGTAGATAGTTTCTCAAGTTGTCGTCTCACTGCTATGTTCTCTAACAATTCAAAATCAAAATACCTAGGAGTGACTATTTCCCTATCCTTAAAGTCATGGAAATATGTACCTTCTTCTTTCTAATAGATTGGGAAGGGAGAGCGGTAAGACAACACTAAATTATGCTTACTTTCACCAGAAAATTTTAAGCAGAGTTCATCAACTGGCTTCTTAGCCATCAACTTCCTTGGTGCCATTGTAAGAGGAAAATCTACAAGGATTGAGAAGAAGATGAGTGAAATTCGTATTTAAGAGTGCATGAAAAGATGAAATGATTGTAAGATTAATGAAAAGAAATTAATACAATACCAAGAATCTAGAGGGAAATTGAAGAGTTTTAGAGAGTAGGAGGAGAGAATTTTATGGGTTAGAGAGAGAGGGAGTGAAATTTTAAAGAATGGGTGAGAGAAGAAAAGGGGAGGGAAACATAGATGGAATTCCCATGATGGGATTTCTCTCCAGAAAGTTTCTAGAGAGATTTCCCATAATTGTGGGAATCACCTCATTATTTTCTCTCTAGAAACTTTTTGGAGGGATTAACCTTCTTCCAAGCTTAATTTTGGTTCTCCGTGATCCCATAACCTATAAACACATCAAATTAATATTATCATTATGGATTTCAAAAAGAAAATAAATTGAAATTCAAACAAAAACCAAATTGAACATCAATCACACTCAATTTAAACAAGCTTATAACTAAAGAACCATACCAATGAATAAACAAAAACAATTAGAAAGGGAGTAGAATTCCATAGGTTGCCTCCCGTATAGCGCTTCTTTTACTGTCTGTAGCTTGACTTTCCTTTTTACTTAAGGTGGTTCAAATGATTGGTACGGCAGTAGTACTGAAGCTGATCTCATACTCTGTATATGAGCTAACCCGGTATGGACTCCATCTTTTTTATTGTTTTCTTTCCTATGCCTTCTCATACGCAATCATTTCTTTATGGATGCATTCCCATTCTTCGATATCTTCCCATCCTACTTGTATTTTCAATTCCTTGATATCCGTTGAGGGTAATGGAGGATGATAGCCTTTCTTAGATAGCTTGAAAGCCAATTTCTCCTTTCCAACTCTCAGTATTAATTCTCTCCCATCCACTTCAATTATCAACCGAGAAGTACCTAGGAATGGTTGCTCAATAACCATCGATGTTTTTGCATCTTCTCTAATGTCTAGTGTGTAGAAATCTATGGGGAAGATAAATTTATCAATCTGTATCTACACGTTCCTAATGATCCCCTTCGGCTGATGCACTGTTTTGTCAGCCGTTTTCACCAATACCTTAGTGGGCTCTGGCTCTTCTAAACCCAACTTATGACTAACCGTGTAGGGAATCATGTTGATACCAGTTCCTAAATCTACAAATTCCCTAACTATCTCGATCTCATTTATACTGCACAGAATGAAGAAATCCCTTGGGTCTTCTTTCTTTTGTGCTATATATGGACTTCCTTCTGATATGAACTCTATGACTTCTTTCTTCATCGGCTCTTTAACATGAGCTTTGTCTAAAATTGATTTGTTGCATCCGTCATCTTGCTTCACTTAGCCTCCTTGTAATTCCTTGCTACTCCACTTAAAGATGACTTCCGCTGAGCAAAAATCTAATGTGGAAGTCCAAGTTGAAGTTCTCTAATCGACTCACTTACTAGTCCACTCGAAAGGACTTCCAAAACTGTTTGTCCTTCTCTCTTGATGTAACACCCTACTCCTATCTGACGTATACACATATGCCCCTTAGACATCTGTACACGTGCCTGACAGAAATGGCGTGCTAATTTTATCACTTTCACATATTGCATGGCATCATAAATTAAAACATAAATATCACAATTTCTAAAACCTTAAAATTCCTTATTTCATTTCATAAACAATATATAGATTGTAGCTTTACATTAACATCCATATGTGTGCATCCTCAAAACTAATCAGAGTTCACATCTCCGTATACAGAATATGCTACATACATGAGGAAATATACAAAAATTTATCTAAAATACTAAGTCTTAGCTGAATGACCTCTGAGCCATGTCTTCAATCCAAAAGTAGTACTAGTTCTCTTCTAAATTGACTTAGAAGCTAAATCGTCTCTCTCGGACTTGAAATGTCAACGTACAAATTTTGGATAAGTTTTGCGAACTCTGTGAGTTAACCTCACCCATATCACACGTATCACAACAACTCATACATTCACATAATTCACATTTATCAACATGTAACATCATAACATACTTTGATCACAAACTTTCACATTTTTCAATCAAGTCGATTCCACATTTCAGTTGCAATCATTCAAATCATATAATTCATGTGTGTATGCAATGTTCATGGGACTCATAATTATTTATTTTATTATTGTGATTGAGTGCCTTTTTCATCGATCCGTATCCATTATGGATACCGAGCTCATTAATACTATCCCTTATCTATTGGGGATACATGGCTTATTTTACTTAGTGAGCCTTTGGCTCTTACCACAGTATGAGCTTTAAGATCTTTTTTTCACTAGCAACTATGGTCATAACTACCTTTACGTTTCATGCAGTCATGTAATGAAATGCATCGTGCATATTCAATTATTACACTCATTCAGTCACATTCACATTCTTTCTTATTCACATTTGTTATAGGACTTTTTGTCCGGCATTCAACATTGAAGTTAAGAACAAATAATCAGTCATGTTTACATTCAAGTAAGCACTTCCAATACAGTCCCAAATAAAGACCTCCTTGGATAATTAATTGTTTGGAATCAACACAATCACATTTACATAATAATTCAATATAAAATGTAAATAAACAATAATTCAATGTGAGACCATCTTAGGTTACTCATAGTTTACTCCAGATAGTTTATTGCCTAGATGTCCCAGCAATGTCTAGATGTGCTTGATCTAGTTGTTCCCCTATAATAGGCAATCACACATTTACACATTACTTCTTTGCATCTATCACAAAAGTACTCACTTATGCACATATGCATGTGTTGTGTATGATGTATGTTCAACGACAATTCTGGATATATTTCCTAAATTCACATCTCAAGATCATTCACATTTCATAACTCAAATATGTCTAAATTGAACTTAGGTTTACACCTCAATTGTACAAGATTATTCTAAGTTCATCATTCTATCATTCGCTAAAGTTATTCAAGCATTAAAGATCACAAGACATCTATTTTATAATCACAAAACATCTATTTTATCATTCATCTTTACTTAATACACATCACTAATATTTTTCAATCACTTTAGCCATCATAGGCCCCTTTCATTCTTATATCATCACCAAATTTCCAGATTTGAACACCTAATGTAAACAATTAATTTTTAAATTTAGATCCTCAATCAATATCTTAAACATAACACTCATTTTATCACTTGTTCAAGCATCATTTTAGGCTCAATTCAAGCTTCATTCAAGCCTAATTGCATCACATGAAAGTACCTAACCAATGGCTACTTCAACTCACACATAAAATAAGAATATTTGATAATTAACCAATTCCCATGATCATGGAAAATTACTATGATCGTGGGATTTGTGGGCAAAAACTTTCTGCCTTCGTTAGGCATTCCCATTTTCCAATTTTTCCAACTCTATTTTCAGGTCAGTTTTGTATGACAATTATGACCTAGAAAATGAGGTATTTAGGCAACACCTTCTTCTAAACAAATGTTCATATATGTATTAAGTTTCAAATGAAACAAAATAATTCAATTTGGTTTATTTTTTCATGAGTTATGCTGAAAATACCACAGACTGTGCAAGTTCAAAATTTTGGCTAGTGCATGATTGAAGAATTAGTGTACTCCAAATTCTAAAACTCATATCTCTCAATTCCAATTTCAAAAAATTACAAAATTTATACCAATAGAAATATAAGAGAATAAGCTACAAATTTTATAAAGAAAACTTTGTTTGATTCGGCCTACATCAATATAATTTATTCGATAAAAACAGGACATGATTTCAGTCAAGGGTAGTGTTGCAGCCTATTCCAAAACTCAACTTCAAGCTAAACTTCATGACCCGTAAAGATAGAATTCAAATTCAATTCCATCATGAAAATTGTATCCATATGTTTATAGTTTACTCTAAATCAAAATCCATCCAATTTGGATATTCACATATCATGTTATGGCAAAAATACTAATGTCTGTCCAATAAAAACACTTCATTTAACAAATTCCAGCACACTTCATCATTTTCATCCTAGTTCACCTCTTTTGCTTAGTCTATCTTTTCTAGCTTAATACACCATAATTTCCTCTTCATTCATAACTCCATATCAGCTCAATAATATACACATATAAATTAAAATCCAAGATTGATCAAAAACAACAAAAACAAAACATATTCTTATACATTTTCAACTCTAAATCCCTGCACATATTCAACTCCAATTCTCATTCTTTATTTCACTTCTAAATATCATCTTAATTCATCTAAATTCAAGAAATCATCATATTTCAAACTTCCTTTTTCAAGTTCAAAAATCCCATAACTCATAAAGAATGTGTTAAAACATATTATTCATACCTACACCCATGTTAAAACACATAAAGAATTTGATATTAAAAAAAACCTCAAATTACTCACATAATGTCCCATTTACACTAAGCTATGAAGATCAAAATGTAACTTACTTGATTTAGCTCCAAATCCTTCAAAAACACACCAACCCTAGCTTTGTTGATAACTTACGTACATCACCATTCCAAAGTGGGAGGTTGGGTTATCTTATGAGGAAATGATAGAGGGTGCAAGATGATGGTAACAAGTGGAGGTGCGAGCAAGGCTTACATTGATAGAGATGAGTATAGGTCGTGGAAGTGAAGAAAAATAAGAAAAGACCTGGAGAAGAAAGCTACGAAGAGAAGAAAAGATAGCAAAATACAAACAAATAATTTGGTCTTTCAATAGTAAAGAAACGTGGGAGATAAGACATGGTTTGGCAAGTGACATATGTCACTTTCCACATGTCCAATCTCTATTGGTTTGAATTAGGTTCCTTCATTAACTAGTCCATTTAACTCTAATTTCTAATCCAATTGTCTCCAAATTTCAATGACATATGTTATTAAATACGATTGTCATTAATAAAAATTTCCACTACCAATTGAGTCTTAATTCTATTTCCATTTATCACTTGTCTTGCCGTTTGGCATTTTTTCTAGCCTAAAAATACCCAAACTTTTAGAAATTTTCTAAATTTCACCAAAATTTCAAAATCAATACCTATACACACTAAGTCAATTTTCAATACATTAAAAGCACAATTCAGATCAAAATTCACATTTATAAATCAATTATACCGAAAATGTCAATGAACGCATGTACCATTACTGTGCAAAAATTAATATTCATATGTATGTGTATGTCATATTATGCTTGAGCATGAAATGCACTTTCTAACTTCTCAATAATCTCTTATGTACCGTATTCTAGGGTCCTAACCCTTAACATGGGATAACGGGATATTAAACTTAACTCTGTCTTTCTCCTCATGTTCACTTTCCTTTTTCTCTGTCCAAGTGAGGGCCATGATTCTTTCCTTCAGGTTGACCTTGGTGTTGCTCCGTAAGCTACCTGCATTTCTCGAAGATAAAGTGTTAGCAAGTTGACCTACCTGATTATGAATCGATGAGGCATGATTCTTCACGATTTGGTTGAACTTTGCTTCCATCCTCTTCTGACTCTCCTCCTGGCTTGCAAACATCATTTTTTGATTCTCCTCCTGAGCTGCTAGTTTGGACCCTAGCACTTCCATCATGTTATCCATCTTACTCTCCATCACTCCAATTCGATGTTGTTGGAATCTCGGCGGTCCTTGTGGTCTCGCTTGGCCACCTGCATTGCTAGTACTCCAAAAAAATTTGGATGGTTTTTCCATCCCAAATTATATGTTGGATCCCGATTCTGGAGCCCAACATTGGACTTGGGATCATGAAGTTTGAGCATGGAGTAGGGCTTAGAATTTGGAAATTTGAAAGAAAACTCCTTCGGAAGTAAAGGTGGGCTTCGTCGCGGCGAACTGTGGTTTTGCAATGACGAACATATTGGAAAATCCCCTAGACCCTTCGGGAATTTTACGCCATGGTGAACATATTGAACTTCACCATGGCAAGCCCGAAATTTTATTTTCGCTGCAGCAACCATTTGGTCTCACTGCGGCAAACATATGAGAGTAAACCTCACTAACCTTTCGGGTGAATTATGCTCGCCGCGGCAACAACTCCTATGACAAAACCCTCAACCCAAAATGTCCTATCTTACTACATGTCAACTTAAAATCCTTCAACCACAACAAGTTCTTAAAAACTTAATCTCCTTTCCATAATCGAATACTTTACGAAAACGAGAAAAATCGTAGACAAATCCAAACACATATTTCATTTATAACAAAAGACATAAGTTTTCCAAAGCTTTACTGGCATTTCAAGCTATAATACATCAGTTGAGTTCAAAAACCAAAAATACAAAATACATTTGAACTAGCAGAACTTGGAATGCGGTTAAAGCCTTGAATTCCCAAAAATCTAACTTAAAAATACAAAAGTATGCAAATTCGGAGTGATGCCATAACTCTTTACTTACTCGATCTCTTGCTCCTCACCTGAAGATGGGAGGGAATTGGGAGGGGGTGAGTTTAAAGCTCGTGGGTAACAATTTTATAACCAGTAACAAGTAAAAACATTGAAATAGTTTATATTGAATCATAAACACATATTTCTCAATTCTCAAATCATCAAACACTTTATAAGCAATTCAAATCATGCATTCAATAAACTTTTCAACACATAAGCACATCCAAATGGTTTGGGTGGATCCAAAACAGAACGTACTACACATTTCCCATAAGGGTCCTATGTAGCCGTAAACAGAACGTACTATCGCAATTCCACTTAATGGTCTTGTGTAGTCGTGAACTTATGGGAGTTCGTGAAGGAGCTCTATGCCACTAGCGGGCAGGCGGGAGAAGCCTGTTGTCAAAGTGCACTTGACTTAACTTAGGGGACCACCACAAACCCACATAACATGTATTTCATATCTTGCAAACTTGTTGCCTAAAAAGGCCATTTTTAAAACTTGATTTTAAAACCGTAAACATTTTGCCTCAATGGCATTTTTCCAAAACTTGATTTCATAGCCATAATATCATTTTAAAAATCAATATCCTTTCAAAAATCATTTTCATCAATCATTTCATAAACCAATAACACAATTCATATGCAAACATATGGCACATTATCAAAGCATTCAAGAAGCCTTAACGGCACATTTATAACAAAAAATTGAAAACATTTTAAACTTTCTTGTTTTGGAAGAAACATTAGGGGCTTATTACTTAATTATAAAAGTGTAACCCACCTTGAAAATCCTTACTTATAAAAGTGGCTTAAAGATGTCCTTCCTCTTGTTCCTCTTGCCTCTCTTGATCACCTTATTGATTTCCTTTAACAATAACAAAATCCCAATTTCAATAGGAATTCTAATTTGAGAACCCTAAGAAATACATTCACTGAAATTATTTTAGAGTACTTAAACTCCTGCATTTCCTAAGCTTCATGAACCAAAAGCCTTCTATAAATCCAAACCTTCGGGTCAATTTTTTCCATGATCATGTTGATCAATTAAATGACAAATTTTGATAACACTTTCTTCTATAGAAATATTCCCCATTGTCTTAAGTTTCCAATGACACCAAAATCATTCAATTTGGTTTAGTAATCTAAAAGTTATACCCCAAACATTTTTAGGCTATTCTTATACTCAAACAGCATTCTATGCTTAACTTCCATCCAAATTTTAAAATCTTATAGACTGAATTAAAACTCTATTTCATTATAAAATTTGTAACCCTATGTCTCTAGTTTACAAAAAATTAAAAATCAGTTCATTTAGATAACTACACCAAAAGTTATGCCCAAAATACCAAAGCATGTTCATGCAAGAAAAATTAAGTTCGTCGTGGCGAAACCTAGAAGTTCGCTTCGTGCAGGAAAAATTGAGTTCGCCACGGCGAACTTGTCTAGAAACACTTTACAAGAGCGTGTTTTCCTACATTTTCAACCTTTTAACCTCCCCTCTTTCATATATCACCCATATCAAACCTAAACCATCTATTCTACTTCATTTTCAACTTCATTTCAACCCAATATCACTCAAAACAAATTCATAAACTACATTTGATCATTTACCAAATACTAAAACATTCACATAAACCATTCATCAACAACTACCTACACATATTCACTTTTAACCATCAGTAAATATGCTTCATCTAACAATCAAGAAAGGTTAATGCTCATACTTACTTGATTAGCCTCAACGTCTTCAAACTCTTCAAGAATTTCCAAAACCCTAGCTCTTCTCTTCTTTTTCTCCTTTCTCTTCTTTCATTCACAATTTTGCTTCTCTAAAATGCAAGACTACAATTTCTCTTTTTATACCTTTAATGAGTGTGAAAGTTCCAATTTGCCGTTCCATATAAGCCTTATGTCTATGTAAACTTAAGTGATCTTCCAAAAATGCCCTTATATCATCTTACAACGTTTATACTTTAAGTCTATCAATCTATGAAATAAATCCTCCCCAACTTGACATAACAATTAAACTACAATAAAATGATTTATCTAGCAAGACCATAAAATTTATTTAAATCATGCTTACTAAAATAAAATAAAAAATTCGGGGCCTAACATTCCTCCCCCTCTTAAAAGAATTTTGTCCTTGAAATTATTACCTGAGTCATCGAAGAGGTGTGGATGCTTCTCCTTCATGGGTTCTAGTGGCTCCTACGTGGCTTCTTCTACCAAATGGTTTTTCCACAGGACTTTTACTAGTTGAACCGTCTTGTTCCTGAGAACCTTTTCCTTGGTGTCCAAAATCTCCACTGGAATCTCCTCATCAGTCAAATCATCCCTCAATTGAACCTCAGTGGTCTGAATGATGTGGGATGGATCCGACCTGTACCTCCTCAATATGGAAACATGAAAAATATCATGTATCTGAGACAATTACTGTGGCAATGCCAACCTATAGGCTAGCGGTCTAATCCTCTCAAGAATTTCATAATGACCCACATATCTCGGGCTCAACTTGCCTTTCTTGCCAAACCTTATGACTCCTTTCCAAAGAGATGTTTTAAGAAAAACTTTCTCCCCAACTTCATACTCCATCTCCTTTCGGTGTGCATCGGTGTAGCTCTTCATTCCATCCTGAGCTGCCTTAAGCCGTTGCTTAACTAAATTGAACTTGTCCACTATCATAGGGAGTAACTCTAGGCCTATTAGTTTCCTTTCTCCTTCCTCATCCCTTCATATTGGAGTTCTACATCTTCTTTCATACAGTGCTTCATACGGAGCCATCTGAATGCTTGAATGGTACGAATTATTGTAGGCAAATTCGACCAATAGCACATGCTCATCCCAAGCTCCTTTGAAGTCCATCACACATGCCCTGAGCATTCCCTCTAGGGTCTGAATGGTCCTCTCAGATTGACCATCTGTCTGGGGGTGAAAAGCAGTGCTAAAATTCAATTTGGTTCCTAAAGCTTCTTGTAAGCTTCCCCAGAATCTCGAAGTAAATCAAGGATCTCTGTTGGAAACTATAGAATCTGGAATCCCATGCAGTCTCACTATCTCATCAATATACTTCTTTGCTAGCACATGCAGGGAATCAGTCTGTTTGATTGCCAGAAAATGAGCTGACTTCGTCAATCGATCAACAATAACCTATATGGCATCATGCTTCCTACTGTTTTGGGCAAACCCATCAGAAAATACATGGTTACTCTTTGCCACTTCCATTCAGGAATGGATAATGGTCTTAACCATCTTCAGGGCGCTTGGTGTTCAGTTTTGACTTACTAACACACTAGACACTTACTTGTATATTCTGCTACGTCCTTTTTCATACCTTTCCACCATAAATGCTCTTTCAAATCTCTGTACATCCTGGTGCTACCTGGGTGTATAGCAAAAGGTGTATTGTGTGCCTCATCCAGTATCTCAGCCTTCACCTCCTTGACTTCTGGGATACAAAGCCTATTTCCTACAACCATGAGTCCATCATCCCTCACTACCACTTCATACTTCTTGCCATTCTTAATTTCTTCTCGGAGCTTGCTCAAATCTGTATCTTGTGCCTGTAACTCCTTTACTTTCTCCCTGAGTATCGGTCTCACTATGAAAGTAGAAACTATACACTCGGGTTCCTCCTATTTCAAGCTTATCCTACACTTAGCCATCTTTTCTAATAAAGGCAGATAAACCATCTGAACATGGGCTATTGATGATTTCCTACTCAAGGCATTAGCCACTACATTTGCCTTTCTTGGATGGTACTCAATCAATAAATCATAATCCTTAAGCAACTCAATCCAGCTTCTTTATCTCAAATTCAATTCTTTCTGACTCAACAGATATTTGAGACTTTTATGATCTATAAAAATCTTCGTTTGAACTCCACACAGATAATGTCTCCAAATCTTCAAGGCAAAAATCATTGCTGCCAATTCCAAATTATGAGTTGGATAATTCAACTCATATGGCTTCAGTTGGGGTGAAGCGTAAGCTATCACCCTGTCCCCCTGCATCAATAAACAACCCAAACCCTTTCTTGAAGCATCACTGTACACTGTATAACCCTCATCTCCAGTAGGCAAAATCAAAACAGGAGCACTTGTTAATCTGCGCTTGAGCTCTTCAAAGCTTTTCTGACATTCCTCACTCCAGATAAATTTCTGATTCTTCCTCAATAGCTTGGTCATCAGCGCAGCTATCATAGAAAATCCTTCAACGAATCTTCTATAATATCCTGCCAGACCCAGAAAACTCTTCACTTTTGTCACTGTCTTCAGTGCATGCAAATTCACCACTGCTTCAACATTCCTTAGATCAACATGTACCCCATCTTTAGAAATCACATGTCTAAGGAATATCACCTCATGAAGCCAAAATTCACATTTGCTGAATTTAGCATAAAGATCCTTCTCCCTTAATGTCTGTAATACTATTTTGAGATGTTCCTCATGTTCCTTTTCACTCTTAGAATAAACCAGAATGCCATCGATAAACACTATGACAAACTAGTCTAGATACTCTTTGAAGACCCTATTCATAAGATCCATAAATGTAGCTGGAGCATTGGTCAATCCAAAAGGTATGACTAAAAACTCGTAATGTCTGCACCGTGTCCTGAAGGCTGTCTAGTTTACATTAGACTCCCTGATTCTGAGCTAATGATAACCTGACCTGAGATCAATCTTAGAAAAGACCCTTGCTCCCTGCAGCTGGTCAAACAGATTGTCTATCTGAGGCAGAGGATACTTATTCTTAATAGTCACCCTGTTGAGTCTCCGGTAATCGATACACATCTGCCATGTTCCATCCTTTTTCTCAACAAACAGAACCGGCGCTCCCCATGGTGACGAACTCGGCCTTATGTACCCCTTCTCTAATAGTTCCTCCAATTGTTACTTAATCTCCCTTAACTCAGCTGGAGCCATTTTATATGGTGGTATAGAAATGAGTGCGGTTCCAGGAATCAAGTCGATGGCAAACTTGATTTCCCTTACTGGTGGCAAACCTGATAAGTCCTCTAGGAACACATTAGGAAACCTCCTTACAATCGGATAATCCTCTACCCTCCCTTCATTCACATCAGTATCCACAACATGTGCCAAGAAGGCTTCACACCCCTTTCCCATCATCCTATCAGTTAGCAAAGCAGAAATAATTCTTGGCGATGGTACTTTCCTGTCCCCCCTGAAAATCACCTTCGCTCCGTTGCCCAAATCAAATTCCACTTCCTTAAGGCCACAATCCAACTTCGCCTGATACTTCTCCATAGCATCCATTCCAAGTATAACATCTAAGCCCTTTAAGTCTAGAGGTATGAGGTCCAATACAAGTCTAGCACCATCAATGAAGAGTTCACAACCTCTATATACTTGACTGATTACCACATTCCTCCCTATAGGTGTACTAATAAGCAAAGGACTATTCAAAGGCACTGAATTCACAGCATGCAAAATCATACTTGCAGAAAAAAATGAATGCGTGGAGCCGGAATCAATCAAAATACATACTTCAGAATTAAGTAACTAAGCCATACCCGTGACAACCTCAGGTGCGGCTGCAACTTCCTCCCTTGTCATGGAAAACACCCTTGCCTGTGCCTGACCCCTTAGCCTTCCTGGAGGAATAGCCTTCTTTACAGCTCCAGAACTGCCCACTTCAGTGACAGGCCTGGTTCTCACTGTTTCTGCTCTCTTTGGGGCTTACAACTACGACCCCTCTTGCTTTGTTACTTGGGGAAAGTCCCTGATCATATGTCCCTTCTCTCCACATCGAAAGCATGCTCCAAGTAACTTGAAGCACTCTCCCCTATGCAGCTTCCCACAATGCTCACATTGGGGTTTCATATTCCTGCTCCTCTACACCCTCCTATTTCCTCCTACTGTTGAGGCTTGCACTGACACTGCCCTTGCTTGCTTGTTTTAGCAGAGGCACTACTCCCTGCATCACTCTGTGTGCAGGAGCTCTTAACACCCCTTTCAGGTATTGGAGCACTCACCCCCTTTCTGGAAAATTGCTTTTGGTTCTTCCTCTTCCTACTCACTTCATTTCTTATATTCTCTAGCTTCTCAGCCTGGAGTGCGGCATCTACCAACTGCTAGTAGTCACAGAAATTATGGATCAAGACTTTCTCCTTGATCCTCAAATGGAGACCTCCCTCAAACTTACGACACTTATCTTCCTCATTCGCCACAATGTTGGCCGTATATCGGGAAAGTTTAGTGAACTTTAGCCCATACTCACTCACACTCATGTCTTGCTGTGTGAGATTCAGAAATTCCCTGGCCTTCTCTTGAATATAGACCCTCAAGAAGTATTTCCCCCTGAAAGCTTCCAAAAAGTCTCTCCATGACAACACCGAAGGCATATCCTGACTGTGGGGCACTGATTCCCACCAATGAAGTGCATCCCCTTGCAGCAAGTTAACTGCATAATCTAGCTTCTCTTCATTGGAGCACTTCATCTGAAGCAGGACTCTCTCGGTCCTCTTCACCCACGCTTCAGCCTCTTCTGGATTTGTAGTACCATTAAAGTCTACAGCCCCATACTTACGAAGCTTATCATACTGCCCGCTTCTCTCCACTAGAGTTGGAACCGGCACTTGTGACCCTTGACCCATGGCATAAGTGAAAGCCTGGGCAAAGGCTTAAAAGAACTGCGGATCTAGAGGGTTTGCTTGAGGCATAGGAGGTGGAGGCGGTGGCACTTTATGCTGCACACTAGATGCCTCCGAATTAGGAGCAGAGTGTGTCCCAGCATCTTGGGGGACATAGGATTCATCCGTGCTCCCTTGGCGAGAGTGAGATCGAATCATAGATTCTCGAGCTCTCTTTCGAGGTGGCATTTTCACTTCTTCAATATAAAACCATTGAAAACCTTTAGTTCATGCAAAACAATTTCAAAGTATGCAAAATAGTTCAAATAATATAAAACAATTTCAAATCATGTAAAACAATTTCAAATCATGTGAAACAATTCAAAACAATGCAAGCTGTTCATTTAAAACGATGCATGTTCATTTCAAGTCTTAACCTACCCCATTCATGTCTAAACCTAGTCCTACACCTGGACCTAAACCTAGTCGCAAACCTGGACCAAAACCTAGTCGCTTTGATACCACAATATGTTGGACCTCGATTCTGGAGCCCAACATCGGACTTGGGATCATGAACCTTGAGTGTGGAGGAGGGCTTAGAATTTGGAAATTTGAAAGAAAACTCCGTCGGAAGCAAAGGTGGGCTTCGCCGGTTTCAACATATTAGAAAATGGTCTCGTCATAGCAAACATAAAATTTCGGGCTTGCCACGGCGAAGTTCAATATTTTCGCCACGGCAAAGCTCGCCTTTGCTTCCGAAGGAGTTTTCTTTCAAATTTCCAAATTCTAAGCCCTCCTCCACGCTCAAGCTTCACGATCCCAAGTTCGATGTTGGGCTCCAGAATTGGGGTCCAACATTATAAGTATTAAAGTACGGGTTATTGCCTTGCTGTGGCTGGCCCATGTAATTTACCTGTTTGGTACCACTAGCTCCCAATAAGAAACACTCCGTTGAGCTGTGATTGTTCTGCTCACACAACTCGCATTGAACTTACATCACCTTCATTGTAGAGGAGGATGCTCCTTGCATGTTGTTTAGCTGCTTCGTAAGAGTCGTGATCTGATCCTACAAGGCAGTAACAAAGTCAATGGGTATCATACCTTTTTGTTCTTTCTGCCCCTATCTGCTCCTCTCGCTCGACCATATGCAGTTACTGCTCGCCAACTCCTCTAAAAGATCGTGAGCTGCTTCCACCATCTTCCTCATTAATAAACCTCCAGCTACTGCATCGATGGTTGCTTTGGTGCTCGGATTCAATCCATTGTAGAACGTCTGAAGTAGGAACTCTCTCGGTAGGTTGAGATCGGAACAACTTCTCTGAAGTTCTTTAAATCTCTCCCGAGCTTAGTAAAGAGATTCCCTATTGTTTTGTTGGAAATTTGTAATCTCTTTGATAATCCTCATCGTCTTTGTTAACGGGAAATACTTGGCAAGGAATGCTTGGGCAAGCTGCTCCCAAGTTGTAATCTGGCCTAAATTCAACGAGTTGTGCCACACTTTAGCCTGATGCTTCAACATTGAATCGGAATGTGTCACAGATCTTCAAAAAATTTACGATGTCGGCATTCAAATCCTCGTTAGATAGCCCGTAGAACTACACACTATTTTGTAGAATGTTGAGTAGTGCCGACTTTATCTCGAAATTATTTGCTTGGACAACCGGTCTCACCACTCCTTTAGGACTAAATCCTGGCCTTATGAAATCCATCAGAGTCCTCTTCGGTCCTCCTTATTCTCCTTCTTTAGCCATATCTTGTTGTGAAAAGTTTAGATGTTTTGCCCGTCACAATTCTCTTTTGTGCCTCTTGATGTCAGGAAATTTGTCTTCGCTCACTTCTTTTGTTCTTAGTGTACACTTTGTGTTCATGCACTTGCAATTACGTAAGGAAAAGTATTAAAAACTCTTAAATCAAAGTAATATAAATTAAACAAGATTCTAAAAAATCAATCTCTAGCAACTGCGCCAAAAACTTGTTGAGTGTAATTTTGTAACACAATCTACTCATTTTACTTTCAAAAATTACGAGTGAACGGGTCGTGACTTGTAATTAAAAAGAGCAGATATCGATCCTATAAGGATTGATACCCAAGCACCACTTAATTTAGACAAGACTTTGTTTAAGAAACTAAATTTTTTAATACAAATAATTTGAAAAATTAAATTAAAATTAAAAGACTAACACAAAGCAATAGACAATACCAAAATGCAGAAAAATTGGAATTCAAGAATCTAAAGACTAGAGATTACTTTTTTTCCCTATTTTGTCTCTATCTTATTTTATTAATCGAATTGTGTCTCACCTAAGATTTCTAAATGTATTAATTACCCTCTCTCAAAGTGTAACTAATTGTCCCTAATCGAATTAAAAGGAATAAATTGGATGATATCTCAACCTACTCAATGACTCTACCAATTCAACTAGTTATTAAACTATCCTATGGGTGATCAAATGACTTCATCGAGATCTCTCTTCTAACTAATCAATTGAAGTGATGATTGTAAGTCTATTGGTTGCCAACTCTTGTTGTACAATCCTACATAATTAATCTCACTCACTCTCTCGATTTATTGCAAGATAACAAATAAAATCACCAATCATTAAAGACAAATTCATTCAATTCAATAAAATAGGAGTTCTAACAAAAAGTTCAAAAGCAATCCATAAAACTAAATTATCCTAGCTTTGTCTCCATAACATCATCAACATAAACCATTTTACAAAGAATAGAAGAAGCAAAATTGACAGAAAATTGAATAAAGGGACTCCTTCCTTCTTTGCCAAAATTTGAAAATTTTGGTGTTGATGTGTTATTTTTCCTAATCTTGATGATGATCCTTGACTCCATTCCTTCCTCAAAGCTCCAAACATGTGTTCTTCACTCAAGGATAGTCTTTCTATAGAAGGGTTTCGTCTCTCCTTTAAGATGAAGGCTTAATTATATTTTAATAGTCCAAAAACCCTAAGTTTAATGAAGCCCTGAGTATTGTCTCGGATTGTAATTCCCACGATCATGAGAATAACAGATGGAATCCTCTTGTCTTCTCCTCTTTGATCTCTAGTTCAATCTCTAAGTTGCTCCATCTTCCTTCCTACATAAAAAGTAGTCAATTCTTATCCTAAATTAACATCAAACATAAAAGAACAACAATGGAAATCAAACTAAATGAAAACATACAAAATGAATCCTAAACCACAACAATAATTAACAATTATGTAAGAAAACACATGCAAATTACCTAGAAAAACATATACTAATGCACAACTATCAATAATCTCATAGCTGGTCATCTGATGTACTTACTACTTTTAGTAAGCATCCACACATTAACTATAAACATCTCATGCTTACAATTTATAAGATCTATTGCTTGATCAAATCAAGGAGTATAACATGTGCTAGTCTATTCGGATTAATAATGTCTGTCTCATTAATCATATGACTCGGGATAGTTTAGATATTAACATAATTACACATGATAGGAATCTCATTATTATGATCTCATTATGATTTCCTTCATGTTATGTCTTGTATCATGGACTTCATTAATTAAATTTAATATAGACATCAATTCATAGATAAATGAACGTTAAATTAATGAAAATTTCCTTTTGTTTTGTTAATCAAAATAAAGTTTGTACAAAATTGCTAAAGGTGATTGCCTTTAGAGCACTACTTTAACATTTCTTTCCTTTATCTGTAGGGATTGAGACTCAGGAATATGATACGTAGCCTTGGTATCCAAATCCTTCTTTGCAGTATTGACAAGGTGATGGGTATTACCAATGTCAGTTTTGTAAAGGGCTTTCAATTATTTTTTCATCAAGCGTAACTTCCTTATGTATATATACTGTTTAATATCTCTAATGTTGGCTCTTAATACATTCTATATTCCTTTTCCAAGTTATCTAGATCCAAGAGAAAGTTGTTACACCTAAATGGAAAATTGATTTTGGTAAATTCTATTGATGTTAATATTAGTGTATGGTCCGATAAACAATTGCTTAAGTACTTGGAAAAGGTGTTTAGGAAAGCAGACATCCAGCTAAAATTTGTAACACTTCTATCAAGCTTCTTTTTGATTAATAACTGAATTGTTTTCTTGTAGCTCCATGTTATTAAACATCCACCCGAGGGAATTTTAGTAAGTTAAGTATGATCTAGGCATTTACTAAGTTTAGTGCATGGGCTACACATTGATCTCAAGCCTTCAGTTTCCTCCATTTTCAAAATTGATTTGAAATCTCTAGACAACATCTAAGGTAAGTTGGTGGTAGTTACAATTTCCTTTATTTGATTCCACAAGAATAATCTCTGGTATGCATTATTGTGTGCATATATGAAAGATATGCACAGATGTTGAATGAGGGTTCCCATATATACTTAAAGATGGACCATCTACTCTGATATGATAGATGAATGAACAGTTATAGCATTAGAATTATATATTACAAGTTCTTTATCATTGGGATGATAGTTGTGATTTGAGTTGATTTGCTAATGTGACAGTGAGTAGTCTAGTATATTTCAGTGCTTCTCTCTCATTTTAGTTTCCACAATACCTACAATCGTTACTTTATTTTGTAAGATAGTTTCTCTAATCATAAGCTTTTTTTTAGAGCATTACCTCTCCTCACATTCCAAGTGAGTATGATTATATTGTAGTCTCCCCTTAGGAGAGTTTTTTTTCCTGTTGGATCTTCTTCAAATCACAGTTTCAAATTACTGCTCCTTCTGTACTTATTATTGAACTTGCTTGCCAGATGTTTCAATAAGGTTCCTCTTTATATGGTCCAGTGTCTCATTTATGGCAATTTGTCAATCTTCTAGCTATTCTTTCCCTAATTACACATTATTACCTATCATTCTTATAGCCTAAACTGATATGAGCGAAGTGTCTACTATAGTATCTTCATTTTGTTTATTCTACATATGTTCATTTTGTTCTTTCTACACATGACCATTTTATTTATCCTACACAAGTTCAATCTGTTCTTTCTGAACATGTTCAATCTATTCATCCTACATATATACATTCCAACCATCCTATAACTTATTTATCTCCATCAACTTTGATAATTGCCAGTTTTAAAAACTCTCCTTATTGGTCTCCAAGTTTGTTTCTCTCTAGTTGAGGTTTCCATATGTATAGAACTTTAAGATGATCCTCTATGGGTTCTAAATCCTTATTTAACCTAATGAAAGGTATAGTTTCAGGTAATTTAGATATTGAAGTGACCAAAATGTAAAGTTTAGCATAATTTATTCATTTAGTTTCTACCGTTGGCTGATCCAAGGCAGTTGGTCTCCCTATGAAGCCTACAAGGTGGCTTAATCCAAAGGTGGTCCAATATTCAAGTGAGACTTCATGTAAGCATATCCATATTGGGATATTACCCTGTTTCGGCTCTTCCAACTTAAGTTCAAGTCTCTAAGCTTGCAATAAGAGTGTTTTATTTTATACATCCCGTGGTCCAAATTGAAACCTTTTCTTGCTTCATCTGAGCTTGAAAATTTGAACAAAAAGTCATCCTCATTATTTAACATAGCATCAAGTAATCCATACTATTTCCAATTGCTGAGGGCTGCACCTTATAACTAGAAATGCCATTCTCTTATTGATCAGTGTGTGGTTGAGTCTTTGGATCACTCCCTTGGAAACTGAATCAAAAATTTAATTCCAAGGATTGCAATATAGAGGGCAATCGTCTCACTTAATCGGAACCTAAAGCAAATGATCTAAGCTAGCTTAATTGTCATGAAATGCAAACTAAATTAGTTAAGAGTTGGGTTTTGGATTGTTTTGATTGAACTAAATGAAAGAAAAGTGTATAAAAAGGGTGTTTTTGGATTTTGGGAAATGAAAAGTGAAAACTCAAACAATGATCCAAATGTGATAAAATCCTCTTGAAAATGAGCTTTGGTTATCATGGTTCAAAACAAATCTTTTGGGAGCGAAATTCACTAAGTTTTCGAATGATAAA
>JAOQMS010000008.1:33934262-33944756 GCA_027563885.1 Erythroxylum longipes | reverse complement strand
TACCTTGCATTTTTCAGATTTCCTTGATTTGCTTACTTTAATTTATTTTATTTTCAAATCAATCAATTCTTGATCGTACGAGTAATTTTTCATTGTTTAATTTAATTGTCTTACGTGTTGGATTTTCCCTTGGGTACGATATCTGGTTCTTACTGATTTATATTACTCGTCGACAGGGTGCACTTACCTCTAATTGGTCT
Source organism: Erythroxylum longipes (assembly GCA_027563885.1). Classification (NCBI taxonomy): domain Eukaryota; kingdom Viridiplantae; phylum Streptophyta; class Magnoliopsida; order Malpighiales; family Erythroxylaceae; genus Erythroxylum; species Erythroxylum longipes. The sequence continues at coordinate 33,944,556 of JAOQMS010000008.1, read as the reverse complement.
ATATAGAATTTAATTTATATTGTTTTTTTTAGACCGCAACAGGTAGCAGGATTTATTAGTAAATAGACCTGAAGATTGGAGTTTCTAAATAATAGAATCTATGTTACTAGGGTTAGGTAGACTGAGGAATAACTGGTATAAAGTTTGAAAGCCTATGGAATGTCCAACCCACTGCCTATCCAAAATAAGAGTTAAAGACTTTGGCATGAAGGGGGATTTTTCGTTGGAAAGAAGCTAGGTCAGTTAGTCAAATTAATGGACTAGAATTAGTCCAATTATTATACTAGAACAAGATAGAGATACCATTTCCCAGTCGATGATGGAGATGCTGGTATATAATATCTCTAGTTTTTAGCATTTGATGGAATAACCAAGAACAACTTTTAATGACAAATGATTACCAAAAATTCTGTGAAAAGAGGTAAATGTCGTGAATCCACTTGATCCATATGGAAGTTTTGTCCTTCAATAATCTCCAGATTTTCTTACATATAAGAACTTGTTGCATAATAGTTGTAGAACAAATTCCTAAGCCTCCTTGCTATTTAGTAAGTGTCACCTCATTCCATTGCACCTTGGCCTTCTTAGCATTACCCGAAGAACCCGACTAGAGGAAGCCTTTAATAGTTCTGTCTAGCTCCTTAATCACCTTCTTCAACAAAAATAGATGATTGACCTAATGAATGTGTAAGCTACTTAGCATGTAGATTGAAAGTGTGACCCTCGTTGCCGTAGAAAGAAACAAATTTGCCAAATTGTGATTTTGGACTTATATCTTTCCAAGAGGGGTAGGCAGTCGGTATATGTGAGTTTAATATAAGAGATAGGGATGACTAAGTATTTGAAAGGTACCCTACGTAACTTCATACCCAGAGAATTAGCAAGCTCAAAAGAGTTGTGTACATCCTAAGAGTAATAGAAACTACTTTTTTGGAAATTAATTTTCATACCAGACTAGCTAAAGAATTTGGTCAAAATGTCTTTAAGAATGTTAATGGAAAATAAGTCAGCCTCGAACAAAAGCATTAAATCATCAGCGAACAGCAAGTGAGTGAGTTGTAGGAGACAACACTTATGATGATAACAAAAACAACCATTATAGGATGTCAACTTCGCAAGCATGCGAGATAAACCTTTCATAACTAGAACAAAAATCTGTGGGGAGAGGCAGTCATCTTGTTGTATTCCTCGAACACATTGCAAAGGTTTTTTTAGAATACCATTGAAAAAGATACTTACTAATAAGGTATAGAGCATAACATGATCTAATTTTTAAAGTGGGTAGGAAACTCCAAAGCATCAAGACAAGCTTGTAGGAAAGGCCAACTAGTTGTGTCAAAGGCCTTATAAAAATTGATTTTCCAAATACTATTGTTTAGTTTCTTCCTAGAGTGATAATCCTTAAGGAGCTCCTATATAAGTAGAATATTTTCACTAATGGATCGACCCTTAATGAATGCACCTTGAGTTGGTCTAACAATATAACTTGAGTAAAAAACTCACTTGTGATATGCTAGGTTTGTTGGAAAAAATGAATCGTAAAGCCATCTGGACTAGAGGATTTCTTCTATAGTAAAGTTAACATGAGTTAGGTATTTTTGGAGAAGGATTATATTAGCATCACATCCACTATCTTTTAGCTAACTTCAGTTTTCATTTGACTAATTCCTTTGTTTGATTTATTCTTTATAGTTTTTGCTTTAATTAAGGAATGTTATTAGTTTGTTAATATTGCTCATAAAGTTAAGGAGTCTCTTTAGGATCATTATTGTATTTAACATTTGGTTTATTATTCAATAAAAGTTCAGTAGGTTTTCTAAACTCTTTATGGTATCAGAGTTAATATAGTCTTACGAGTCTGATCCTTTCCCTTCTTCCAACGCACAAACAACTCTCACCACCTTCAATGGCTTCTAGGACATGGCCTACTCTTATCAATGTTGATAATCCAAGCACCAACAATCATATTGTGCAGTTTAACCCATCCTCACAATTGCCTATCGAACTGCAAGGTAGTTCCAATTTCTCTACATCGAAGACTCAATTAACACTCCTTCCCGAAGGTCATGAACTGGCTGGGCATCTTGATGGTTCTACACCTTGCCCTGAGAGGAATCACTTAAGCTAACACAACTGAAATCAACCCAGCATGGGTTCGTCAAAACCATCTCATTCATCAAGCAATGATGGCCACTGTTGACAGCACCATTGCATCCACCGTAGCCAGTGCATCTAATGTCGAGAAAGCATGGGACCTTCTTCATACCACTTATGCAAATAAAAGTCACACTCGAATTTATAGCTTGCGAGATCAACTTAGTTGCATCACAAAGGATGATAAGAGTATTTCTGAATATCTTCATAAAATCTGCACCATTGCTGATGAACATGTTACTGCAGGTTCTCCTGTTGCTGAAGTTGAACTCACAATCAAAATACTCAGTGGACTTGGTCTTGATTTTTGTGAAGTATTTGTAGCAATTTGCAACCTTAGCATTCCGATTGAATATCTTGAACTCTATAAAAAGCTCCTTAACCATGAAATTTTTCTTAAACATAAAAAATGACAATGTTCATCTCCAATAACAGCTACTGTAGAAAACAAAACCAACAATAATCTCCAACAACAATAGAAACAGCAACTCTCTGATATGGCGTCCTAACAATAAGTAGAATCAACAACCACAATGGTGCCAACAAAACAATAACACCTACAACAATAGTGTTCAATGCCAGTTATGTAATCACCCTGGTCATATTGCCTCAGTATGCCGCTCCAAATCTCATAATCACCTTGAGTTCAAAGTAAACTTTGTCACTAGACTTTAGCCATCTGTAAATCCATGGGTTCTAGACACAGATGCCACACATCATATTACCACTGAGCCGTATAATATGCCTGCATACTATGACATGGAGGAAGTGACAATGGGAGATGGTAACAAATACCAATTACTCACAATGGTTCAACTTCACTATATGCATCTAACTCTGTTTTTCATTTGTCTAATACTTTGTGTGCTCCTTAAATCAAACACAATTTAATTTCAGTTTCCAACTTTTGTGAAGATAATCTAACTTTTGTGAAATTTTTTCCCTTTGATTTTCTTATCAAGGATCTCGTAGCACAAACAATAGAAATGGGTTGTATGAGTGACCAGCTATCCGTTCATCACCTTCTCCTCAAACTCACACAGTCTCCACAACAAACTCTGTTAAACCCTGGCACCGTAAGCTCGACCATCCTCATGCTAGAATTTTAAAATCTATTTTGCACAATTTTACTATTCCTATTTCAGTACTAAACAATTCAACATCTTGTAATTCTTGTTTATCCAATAAATCTCATCAGCAACCATTTGCTCGCCTTACTTTGTGAAGTCCCAAACCTCTTCAAACCATTTTAAACTCAGAAAGACCAGGAATGATAGGTTCAATAACAATAACTTCATCACTAAAAGTGAGCTTTTATTTCTTCTTCTCTTGAGACGAGGATGTTATCCATCCCTTATCCTCCGTGGACTACCATGGACTTTAGTCTAAATAATCACCTTATTCATATTCATGATTCCAAGAAAAAAAAAGATAAAGAATGAGACGTATAGCAAATAACATAAATTTTTTAAAAAATTTGCGATTTGATGGTATTTATTAGATATTTTTACTTGGATTAAGTAGGCTGTGTAAAGGAGTTTTGTGGTGAGGAAGGAAGGAAGGGAGGGGATAATTAGTTTTCACCAACCTTTGAAAAAACAGTTTCAGGACTACATTATCTTGATCTCATCGACTAAACCTGCAATTTAAACCCATTTAGATGATTTAGAAATTTCACACCTCTAATTCATTTTACAAGAAAAGGACTTGGATTGCCTGAGTTTATTGAAAACGCTAACCCGATACATACTGGGAGAAGTGATGTCCAAAATTTAACGATAGCTTTTTTTTGTGTGCTTATCTCAGTCTGAAAGGGCTTATGCAATAACATCTTTCCTTCCTCCTTTAACCTTGAGACTTCTGTTTTTGATATTTGTCTTTCCATCCTACTTTGATGAAATCATACTCAAATCCATCTTTAATACGGATTTGAAAAGGGAAGATCCTAAGATTATAAGAGTCGATCCAATTTTTATTAATTAAGCTCCCTCCTTTTTTAGATTTAAATCTTTTTGTGGTCTGGTATGACATCCAATAGAAGCTCAAAGACATATTCAACAACTGTTGTTAAGGAAGTTGTTAAGGAAGCTAATGATCTCCATTTTTGGTTCATTAGGAACCATCAAACATGACAAGTAACCGGAGCAAAACAAAGAAAGAGCGTTAAATGAAGGGCTTGTTGTATAGCCCATTATCCTGATCATACCCTTTAATGATTCTAGAAACATAGTGACGTATTTTCTATTATACTTAACTATTAATATGAGAAATTCCTTTTTTGTCCACTTAAGAATATAAATGACCATAAGAATAATCTCCACTGCGTTCACGTCAAACGGTATTTTTTCTGACAACTCTTGTACTATATCTCAAATATATGGACAGTGTATAACTTCCCTTCCTCCAAGATAAGGGATGACTGAACTTGGTTTCCAAGTGAAAAAGAAGTTGTTATTACGGGCACGTGGCAGTGACACTATTGATATGTACAAGTCAATAAGCGTATGAGGCCAAAGAGTTGTGCCAAGTTAGAGTAGAGTTCATTTGACGCGCAAGTTGGAATGGGCGAAGATGACATACATATGTTGATACGCAGCCACGTGGTGCCATATTGGGCTACAACTGGCACTGCCGGCTGGCAAATTGTTGCTTTCCAATGCCATCCCATTTTCTTACGTGGCTCGCTCATCATCATCATCCTACACGCCCTCTCTCCTGCTCCGTTCCCATCCGTTGGCCTTCTTCCTTCTTTCTTGTTTTTTTTTGTTGCATTTAGTTTATTAATCTGAACTGAAATTAGACGACAGGGTAGACTGGAGTTAACGTTGAGTTTTGAGTACAAGAAGATGCCAATTCTTGTTTGTTTGCGTCATTTCTAACGGAAAACGGTGGCTGAAAGAGTGTGGCCAGAAAATTAGTTTGAAATGTCTTGGTAAAAGGTGGGAATTGGGGAAAACGCGTTTACGCCACCGATGGGCATTTTGGTGAAAGGGCAGCCTAAAGGATGCAATTCTCCACGCTTACCTGAACCCGGTGCACCTCACGAGAGTGGGACCCTTAGGATCCAGCCGTGTTGGACGTGACACGTGGGCCCCAAAACACCACAAGACCTGGCCTTTAGTCGTTTTCTTAGATCGGACGCTTTTGGTGGCAGGTCCCACTGACGCGTTCCATAACGACACAGCCAAGTATAATATGTATATATCAAAAAACCAAATGATAATATAATATCACAGGCATGGATTGGATCTATCAATTACTATATTTTCTTTACTCTTCTTTTTCTTTCTAGTACAGTACAGGATGTGTCGCAATGAGAGCAATTTCACTCTTATAACATTAGGCTTTGTCTCATGTATTGGACCAATTAGCAAATAATGTCATGGTCTTCCAATTAGAATTATAAAAAAGTGGTATTTCAATGACTTAGGGTGAAAAGGGATAAATTCCTTTCTACAAGTACTTCAATTAACGAAGAATAAAATATCATTGGAGTTCTAGATGTGTAAATATTTTCATTTTCAATATTGCACATGTAGGCGGATATAACGTTACAAATCTTTCCATTAAATATGCAAATACATATTTCAATAGTCCAAACTACGACTTGATCAACGTTAATTACCTGGTTGATTAATGAATTACAAATTATGTTTTATGCTTTGAAACAGAATTAGCATATGTATAAAAAAATGGTTGTCTTTATCTTTGGATAAAGTGGAGACAAGTTTTAAAATGAAAAACAAAAAGACAGAGAAAAAATTGTGTCTCGGACAATACATAAGTCGCTTGAACATGTCTAAACTAGAGTCTCATTTCTTCCGAATTAATATGATCTCTGATAATAATAACTCCGAAAATCTTTGTAATTGAGTCTTTTTGCTTTATCTATTGTTATATAAAACTATAATTTTATAGATTATTTGATTAACTTAGTTGTTAATTTTATGACTTGATCGGTCACTTTTCAATTATAAAAAGGTAATCTTAGTAATTATTCAAAAGCTTACTCTTAAATTTTATGATCAACCTAAGATTGATAATTGTTATTCCCTATGATATACAAGCTTGTTGCTGTTTGAAATTAGTTTTTTTAAATCTATTTCTGCTTTAGAAAATTCAATCTCACATAATTTGATCCTAGTATTCAGTAATCTCCTTAGTTTCTTTCAAGATGGATCAGTCAAATTATGAAAATGCATTGCTTTCCAATGTTCCAAAATTTTATGAAAATGAAAGTGTTGTTCCCCCGTAAAACTCTCTTTGTGAGGAAGCTATTGGTTGATGCAATAGTGTTGTGTTGGATCCTCGATGGAAAATCTAAAACTACTTTTTTTTTTAAAAATATTTTCATAAATTATAAAACAAGGAAAAAATAATGGTTGATAAAAATTATAATTAAACATAAATAGAATGAAACGGCCGCTTCATTACTTTATGACTATATACCATTCTAATCTCGTAAGCGGGACGCAACGCATAAAAGAGACTGCAATACCTACCTCAGATCATACTCGAGATTGGATCGGTGTTTTGTTCTACTTTTACTTACTATCTCATTTTGTCTCGAGTGGCGCCATAATAAAACCAAAATCAAAGACAATAGACAAGGATTGTCATGATTAATATTTGAATACTTTGGGAAATGCACTTACGAGCTATTATAAGCAAAGCAATGCGGTCTGAGGAAGTTGCATTGAGTGAAAAGTAAGGAAAATGAAGGTCCGAAAGAGAGCGGTTACGCATTGAATTGAAAATATACAAGGATTGAAGTTAACCATCGAGATAAAAGAAACATTAATTATGTAGATATATAGCAATTGGGTAATGCCAACGAATTATGGAATGGGTATTCAACTCTCTGACGCAAAAGGGGAAAACATGCAAGTAAATCTTGACAGGAGGAGGGTCTTAATTTCTCCAATTGTAAGCATGTGGAACGTCACGCTCGCACTGTATTCATATGTGCTTAGTTCTCTTTCTCACCAACGACGGCCTGCGATTTAGACCGGTCCAATCTTCGATTTGCCAATCTAATTTTCCAACATTTATTTCATTTTAGAAGTCCAAATTTTCCGATAACTATACCTAGTTTTGAATAGGAGTATCTTGTCTGGGAATACATATTTCTTATACAATTATTTTCTCAACAAACTTAGCCAAAAACTTTTAAATGACGAAGTATAACCAATAAAAGGTAGATTAATCTTGGCAATAACTAGAAAACTAAGTAGTAAGTCCAGAGTTGGATTACATCCGTTTTATACAATAAAATAAAGCTATAACTCTAACCAATCAATTGATAATACTATTTCGTAACCTACTTGGGTTGCAACCTGAATTCTCTAATTAGTTTATTATGAGCAAAAGAAATGAACGTCCTATTATTCGTATAAATAAAATTAATTCAAGTGGGGGGTTTGTAATTATATGTTGACGAATTAAAGCGGTAAATCCAACATGCGTGAGATGTATGTTGTGCCACCTGCGGTACTCACTTGCATATGACATGATTTCATGAATGTTTCGGATATTTCAAAAAAAAATTTTAACCTCTTTAAGCATACATTGTATATATTGTTTTGTATGGAATAAAACGTGCATTTGCGTGACCGACTATTTGGAATTAATTTATTGAGATATCATTACACCAAACACATAAGTTGTTTGCAGTAAGTGTTCTAACTCTCATGCGTTGTATATATTGGATTAAACAAAGAAATTAATTACAAAACTTAAATTTCCAACGGGAAGACATGAAAAGGGGGCCGGCTCCCCCCACCCGCCCGTGACAGTGAAAAAGACGAAATGGAAGCGCGCACAAGAGGACACGAATGTTTTCAAACGAAGGCGTTACTGGCAGTTCATTTATGTCTGGTGTAGTGGTAAATTCTGGTTCTACACCTAAAAGTACTAAAATATCCTCCTCCTCCTCATGTTTTGATCAATATCTCGAGCCACTTTCACATCCATCTCGTGATAATCACCCAGAATCACCGGCGAAACCCACTCACACTGCCTTTCTTTTGTTTTCTTTGTTGAAGAAAATTTGGGCTGCTGGTCAACTCATCCAACCTCAATTTGGCCAAAATTTGTAGATGATTACAATGCATTATGCCTCATGTTGATTATGTTTGTGTTTAAGTTTTGACAAGTTAAATGGGAATGGGGATCTTTGAATAGAAAAACAAAATATGGCATTAGTATCCACTCTCACTAATTAAAAAGACAAAGACGAAACGGTTGGGCCGAGGTTTTGAATCCAGTTTGAATGGAACTGGAGTTCCAAAATAAAGAATAAAGCAGTAAGCTTTGGGTATTATACAGTAAACAAAAAAGGGTATAACAATTTTATTAAATAAAGAGAAAGTAAAAACAAGAGAGAGAATCTGGTGGGTTTTGAGCTGTGATTTAGCTGTACAACTGATGCATTATTTTCTCAATTCTCACATACACCATCTCCAAAGTCCCCTAGAAAAAACCCCTCCCCTCCCCCTTTCTCTCTCCTCAAGAGCAATCCCATACTTCTCTCTTTCTCTCCGCATTAGCTTCTCAGATCTTGTTGTTCCTTCAACAACAACTACCAAAAAAAAAAGAAAAAAGACGCCCATTGTTGTTCAAACAGGTCTTCCTCAGAAGAACTGCTGCTAGAGATAAGCGGCAGCACAACACAACTTCAAAGTGGCATTTTGTGAATCAGATGTCTCGTGTGAGATGAAGAAGAAGACCCTCTTCCATCCTCATCTCTCACTTCTCATTGCCCTCTTCTTAGGCGCAGTATCGTGCCTATCCACTCATGCGTCTGCTGAGCAGATCCCGGCTTTGTACAGCCATGGACAGCTCAGTGAAGCTCAAGCTATGTACATCAAGAAGCGTCAGCTTCTCTACTACAAGGACGAGTTTGGTGATAGAGGAGAGAGAGTTACGGTTGACCCTTCTCTGCAATTCGAGAATCCAAGGCTTAGAAATGCTTACATAGCATTGCAAGCTTTGAAACAAGCCGTTATTTCTGACCCGTTCAACATTACGGGCAATTGGGTTGGGTCTGATGTTTGCAGCTACGAGGGGGTCTTTTGTGCTCCGGCTCCAGATAACCGTAACATTCGTACCGTTGCCGGCATTGACCTCAACCACGGTGATATTGCCGGGTACTTGCCGGAGGAGCTCGGGTTGCTTTCAGATCTGGCCTTGTTTCACATCAACTCCAACAGGTTCTGTGGAACTATTCCTCACAAGTTCAAGAACTTGAAGCTACTTTTCGAGCTGGATCTAAGCAACAACAGGTTTGCTGGGAAATTCCCGAGAGTTGTGCTGCAGTTGCCTCAGCTCAAGTTCTTAGATCTAAGGTTCAACGAATTTGAAGGTAGCGTTCCAAAAGAGCTGTTCGACAAACCTCTGGACGCAATCTTCATCAACCACAACAGGTTCCGGTTCGATCTGCCCGACAACTTCGGCAACTCCCCAGTGTCGGTCATAGTTTTAGCCAACAACAACTTCCATGGTTGCGTGCCTTCCAGCTTAGGTAATATGTCCAATCTCAATGAAATCATTCTCATGAACAATGGCTTCAGATCTTGCTTGCCGCCGGAGATTGGAAACCTTAAAAACGTGACAGTGTTCGATGTGAGCTTCAACCAGTTGCTGGGCTCGTTGCCCAACTCAATTGGTGGCATGATCAGCTTGGAACAGCTCAATGTGGCTCATAACTTACTCTCCGGGAGCATACCGTCCAGTATATGTACGCTCCCTAATTTGGAGAACTTTACCTACTCTTATAACTTCTTCACCGGGGAGCCACCCGTGTGCTTGAGCCTGCCGGACTTCGACGACAAGAGGAATTGTTTGCCTAATAGGCCACTTCAGAGATCAGCAGCTCAGTGTCAAGCGTTCTTGTCTCGACCAGTGGATTGTAGCTCCTTTAAATGCAAGGCTTTTGTTCCTTCACCACCATCACAGCCCGTATCACCTCCTCCTCCTCCTGTTGTTCTCCCACAATCACCGCCGCCGCCGCCTGCCGTCTCCTCTCCCCCACCTCCTCCTGTCCTTTCACCTCCCCCTCCTCCTCCGCCTGTCCTTTCACCTCCGCCCCCTCCTCCTCTGCCACCTCCGGTACATTTTCCTCCACCACCCTCACCTCCTC
>JAOQMS010000008.1:33897469-33929868 GCA_027563885.1 Erythroxylum longipes | reverse complement strand
AAATGCCAAATGAAAGCATATATATAATTGTATGGATATGCCAAACAGTATATCATAACTTATGTCTAACGTTCATTAGGCTTAAGTCAGATAAATGCCTTACAATTATGTGTTCTAGCCGTAGGTATAGGAGACGGGATGTTACAACATTGTAGCTATGGAATTGACAAAAAAAGTTGTTTAGATCAAGAAGTTCGTCATGGAACTTAGAGTGGTTCCTAGCATAGTAGGCCCAATAGTGTTGTACTATGACGACAATGGGGCTATTGCTCAAGCAAGGAACCAAGGTCTCATCAGAGGTCCAAGCATGTACTTAGGAGATATCACCTGATCAAGGAGATAATTGATAGAGGTGATGTGAAGATAAAGAGAGTGCCTATAGATTCATTAAACCTTTGATTAAGCCACTTCCTCAAGCAAAATTTTATTCTTATGCCTATGGTAATAGATATAAAGGCGAGTGGCTTTAGTGCAAGTGGGAGATTTTTAGAGTAGTGCTCTAAAGGCAATCACCTTTAGCACATTTGTACAAACTTTATTTTGATTAATAAAGCGAAAGGCATTTTTCATTGATTAGATATTTGTTTATATATGAGTTGATATTGATCTGAAATCGAATTAATGAAGTCCATGATACAAAACATAGCATGAAAGAAATCATGATGAGATCATGATAATGAGATTCATATCCTGTGCAATTATGTTAGTATATAAATAATCCCTAGTAATAGGATTAATCTGATAGGACATTATTAATCCAGACAGACTAGCACATGCTATATTCCTTGATTTGATCAAGCAGTGGATCTCACAAACTATAAGCATGAGTTGTTTAGAGTTAACATGTGGATTACTAAGAGTAGTAAGTTCATCGGATGACCTTCTATGAGATTATCATATGGATGATCTATCGAATGTCAATGATTAATCTCATCATAGCAATAGTGCAAATATCCTTAGACTTGAGGTACTCAAGGATATCTTAGATACGAATCCTGTGCTTTGACATTAATCCTTGTTACCTCAAGAAGAGGTCGCTCTTAGGGTGGTGATTGGGTACAGCTATTTGTATTCTAAGGTAATTGGGTAGCCAATAAAGGATTCACCACTCCTGATAGAAGGAGATGATACCCACAGACACTTGTCGGGTCATTACTTAGGAGTCTCTGGCTAGAGCAATTATGTGTCATGAAGAGAGTCTTCAATGACACATAAAGTAATGAGATCCTAGGATAAGAACTAACATCACTTGCACTAGATATGACATATTCAGTCTAGTGGGAGTTGACACATAGCCCATGCTCTGAACTAAGTGGGGTATAGTATGGTGAAAGGAAGAATTGCGCAGTAATTGTTTATGGAAAGGTTTATAAGTTGGATAATTAACTATCAAAGAGTTTGTGTGTTAATCCACTTATATTCTAGTAAATTAGCATCTTAAAACCCTTCATGATTCGATTGAATTAAGAGTTAATTCAACTACCTAAAATAACTGGGAACTTAAGTATCACACGTATAAAAGATCGGATCAAAAACATAGTGCGTATGGCCAAATTTAAGCGAGCCACGTTCATGACTCATGGGCCACGATTGTGGCTGAAGGCGAGCCCAAGCCATGATCGTGACTCATTGATTATGTCATGATAGAGGGCACGAAATGGTACATAAGTGAGTTCTTCACTTATGTACATAAGCTTTTACAACTTCTTACATACTCAAGTAAAAGATAAGGGCTCTAGAAGAGTTCTAGAGTGATAGAGAGGTATCAATAACCTTGTTCTTGCAATTTAGGCAATTGTTGCAAAAATGAAAGTGCTTGCAATAAGATTTTTGATTTACCTTCCATCATTTTGAGCATCTATTGGAACTCATCTAGTTTGGTGCTTAAATTATCCTTATACATTATTTCTTCATCTAGTTTGCAACAACCCAAACAAGGAGAAGAAACAAGAAAGGAGGAGAAACAAAAGGTAAAAGTTTTATATTTCATGTTCTTTTACATATTCATGCATGCATGTTTGATTCTGTGGTTTTTAGGTTGTCATGGTATAGGAATCTTGATTTCGATGCTTCCACTGGATTATCATGCACGTGATGCAAGCAACTATAGCAGACCTAACATGGGTTGGATCAATGAGAGTTAAGAGATCCAATAGACCACGTGATTAATCATATCAATTATTGTGCGAAGAGAGATCCCATATGAGACCTAGTAGTTTATTAGAGGTATTAAGATCTAATGAGTTATTGGTCTTTTGTTAATTGAGAGACTGCAAATTCCATAATTCAATTAAGGTTTATGATTTAGCGTTCAATGATTACAACTCGAGAGAGTGTAATCCACCCTACGAAAGTCTAGAACCGACACCACAATAATGCATAAATGAGTATATTAGCATTGATGATAGGGAAAATCCCCTATCTTATAACTGGGTAACTATTCTTGGTTAATTTCCATTTTTACTATTGTGTTGCTCGATTTAAATTTCTTTTTGTGTTAAACTTGCGAATTAATTTCTTGATAATCAATTTCCCGTATTTACTTTTTTTTCAATTTTTATTTTCATTTTATTAATTTTTTTAGCCTTAGATAATGTAGGATTAGATTAGTTCACACCTCCTCGTGGGATTGACCTTTCACATATTACATTTCATAACCTATGCACTTGCGATATTTGAGGGCTATAAATTGTAAAGCTTGCAAAACGATCAACAAGTTTTTGGCAAAGTTGTTAGGGAGACGTATGATTATTTTAATTCTTTTTGTCTAAGGATTAAGATTTTATAACAAAATAGAAACAAGTTTGGGCGCAAAGTTGAAGGCACATCAATTAGTACATTATAAGGTAAGAATGGGAAATCCCAAAAGTGAAACACTAAGATGAAATAGCAAGAACGATGCTGGAGGAAATACATTCTAGATAAGTACTTCCCTCTAAACAAGACAACAAGACTGATAAAGGAAATTATCAATTTCCAGTAAAATGATGGGGAGTCTTTATCTGAAGTGTGGAAGAGGTATAAGGAGATGCAAAGGAGTTGTCCTCATCATAACCTACCCAACAAATTCCTATTGTTAACCTTCTATAACGGAGTTAATCCACCCATAAGGGGCACCATAGATACAGCTACTGGAGGACCATTTATGAGGAAAACAGTTGAAGCAGCACACGATCTGTTAGAAGAGATGGTGTACAATAGTTGTCTTTGGACATCAGAATGATGTAGACGACAACCAATCTTTCGAGATCCAAAAGGAATGATTTTTGAAATTTTATTGAAAACATTATAAGCTGAGATTGACAACATAACCGAGCAATTGAATAGCCTAAAAGCCACCTATTCCTCTCCATTTAAAATAATTAAGCATGATATGAGTTTTGTGGACAAGAAAGCCATATCACAGCTAATTGCTTCCTAGAGAAAAACAACAACATGACGCAATTCAACATTAATAGAGCCCAAGTTGGTCAAGAAGATAGCAATCCTTATTCAATTTTTATTTTCATTTTATTAATTTTTTTAGCCTTAGATAATGTAGGATTAGATTAGTTCACACCTCCTCGTGGGATTGACCTTTCACATATTACATTTCATAACCTATGCACTTGCGATATTTGAGGGCTATAAATTGTAAAGCTTGCAAAACGATCAACAAGTTTTTGGCAAAGTTGTTAGGGAGACGTATGATTATTTTAATTCTTTTTGTCTAAGGATTAAGATTTTATAACAAAATAGAAACAAGTTTGGGCGCAAAGTTGAAGGCACATCAATTAGTACATCATAAGGTAAGAATGGGAAATCCCAAAAGTTAAACACTAAGATGAAATAGCAAGAACGATGGTGGAGGAAATACATTATAGAGAGTGATAGGCCATTACAGACTTCTTGAGGCCATGGTTCAACGCCTATGATCAAGGAATTACATGATCACCAGTGCAAGCAAGTACGTTTGAAATCAAACCATCATTACTGAACATGCTACAAACCAAGGTACAATTCTATGGGTTAGACAATAAGGATCCCAATGCTCATTTAGTTAATTTCTTAGACATTTGTGACACCTTCTGATATATTGGGATATCGGAAGATGTTGTTAAGATGAGGATCTTTCCCTTTACACTCAGAGATAGAGCCAAGGTATGGTTAAATTCTCTCAACCTAGCCAACGTCACAACTTGGGAGCAATTGGTGTGAGTTTTTCTAGATAAGTACTTTCCTCTAAACAAGACAACAAGACTGATAAAGGAAATTATCAATTTCCAGTAAAATGATGGGTAGTCTTTATCTGAAGTGTGGAAGAGGTATAAGGAGATGCAAAGGAGTTGTCCTCATCATAACCTACCCAACAAATTCCTATTGTTAACCTTCTATAACGGAGTTAATCCACCCATAAGGGGCACCATAGATACAGCTACTAGAGGACCATTTATGAGGAAAACAGTTGAAGCAGCACACGATCTGTTAGAAGAGATGGTGTATAATAGTTTTCTTTGGACATCAGAATGATGTAGACGGCAACAATCTTTCGAGATCCAAAAGGAATGATTGTTGAAAATTTAGTGAAAACATTATAAGCTGAGATTGACAACCTAACCGAGCAATTGAATAGCCTAAAAGCCACCTATTCCTCTCCACTTAAAATAATTAAGCATGATATGAGTTTTGTGGACAAGAAAGCCATATCACAGCTAATTGCTTCCTAGGGCAAAACAACAACATGACGCAATTCAACATTAATAGAGCCCAAGTTTGTCAAGAAGATAGCAATCCTTATTCAAACACATACAATCTGAGGTGGAAAAACAGCTCGAATTTTCATTGGTCTAATAATGTTGGGACTCATTTAAGAAATCAAGGCTTATTAGAATTTCAGTAAGATGAGTTAAGTTCATGGGATTCAAAACCAGATCATGGGCTAGCTTATGAGCATTGATGATGCCCAAAAGAGGTTTAAATGGCAATTCGAGCAAGTAACAAAGACTCATGCCTCTTTAATTCACAACCTAGAGGTTCAAGTGGAACAACTTACTAATGAATTATCCACAAAAAGTGTGGGAAGTCTTGCAAGCAACATGGAGGTAAATCCAAGAGAGCAAGTTAAGACTAACATACTTAGGAGTAGAAAGAGCTAGAAGAACTAGTAGAAAAATAAGCAAAAACCTACCTTGTGGAAGACCAATAAAAGTCTAAAAAGGATGACTAAAAGAATGAGGACCCTCCCTATGTTCCTCCTCCACTTACCTACCAAAAACACCATTCATAAGAGTTAACGATGTTGAACCTTCAAAGTGTGAGGAAGAAGAACAAAAGACAACAAAGATTGAGTTTGAAGTATATAAGGCAGTCTCTGTTATAGAAGCTAAAGAAGAAGAGAACAAAAAACAAAGGATACATGACATAGAGGATGAAGAAGACACGGAAGTCTCTGTTCATGAAGTGCAAGAAAAGGAGAAGGGGATGATTGAAGAGGATACAAACAACTCACCCTCTTACAAGAAAAACTGTTGGATTCAATGGAAGATTTAGGGAGTTTCATTATTCCCTATTTTGTTGACATCTTGTTTCAGAAAAGGACATTACTAAGCTTATTAGGTTTCCTAAATTTGATAGATTATGTCCTTTTTATACCTTGCAATATTTAACTTACTCACAGGCTATAAAATTGATATTGAATGAGAAGGGTGGAAGCAAAACACTTATAATTTATCCAGGCTGAGCTTCCAAGGATACAAAGTCAAGCTAATGAACCTAAATTAGCACGTTTAATAGTTAGATTTAAATTATTGTGTAGTTAGGTTTGTTTTAAATTCCAAAACTAATTTCTTAATGATTTGGAATGTTTTGGATTGCTAACTCTCTTACTCTTTTTTAAAGCAATTACAAAATAGGCCAACAACATCAGGAGTCCAGTGCGTTTGGTCTCAGACACCAACATCATCAATTCTCAATCACCATGACGGGTTCTTAAGCTCTAACCTTTGTCTTCTTATTTTATTTTACTTTATTTTTATGTTTTTTTAATCACGTTGTTTTATTCCCACCTTATATGTTGATTTTTCTTACATGTTCTCTTCACATTAAGGACAATGTGTTGTTATTTTTATATTAACTATGAATGGGTTGTGTGCTTGTATGCTTCTATTTTTAAAGTGAATTTTTCATATTTTTGTGTTAGTTTGTTTAGGATCATAATGTGACTCGTGTAAATGTGTCAATGGCCAGGACTTTAATGAATCGGTTTAGTGTTGAACATAATCTTTTAGATTGCGAAGATTTATTAGCTTTTGAAATTAATAACCTAAGTTACTTTAGGTAAATATGCATAGGACACTGCAGGTAGTCTTAAATTTCGATTTATGAATGCACATTATGTGATCACTTTAGAAGCACTGAATGTTATTTTTGACTTTCCAAATAGTGATTTATATGAATATCCTGAGGATTTTGTCGCTAGCTATTTTTGGTCCCAAGTGAACAATTTTAGGAAAGTGTTTTCCCCCAATTAACCTTAATCATCTGCCATCATGGACCCTGCCATTCGATATCTCCATCGATTTTTAACTTTTACACTATTTGGTAAAGGAGATAAAAATGCAGTAGTTTCTAAAACTCAATTATTTATTTTGTAGTGCATGGTACATCCCAGGACTTTTAATGTCAGGATTTGGTTAGGTGTGTATTTAAATGAAGTGACTCAATCTAGTGCAAGTAACATAGCAATTGGGGCATTTGTGACTTGAATTACGGAACATTTTGTCTTACAAACTGAGAGAACACCCATGAGGCTAGCTTCGGGTAACTTGACCCTCGACGTGAAATCCTTCGTGTCAGGGAAGGTGTTAGTTTATAACCTACAGCTAATCGCTTTGGTTGTAGTTTAGTGACAAAATTATTAATAAAGTCATTTTTTATCTGTATATATTAATTACATATGATGTTTTAATACTAAAGATAAAGTCCTTGGAATAATTAATGTGTAACTGAAATTTTGATGAGATCATAATTGTGAGATTCAATTTACATTTACGTATTATTCCTAGTCATAGTTTTATCAAGACGGGATATTGTTGAAACGGTAAAACTAGCACATATTATATTTCTTTCTTATGAAGAAAGTAATTGATCTCATAAACTAAAGCATGGAGATACTTAAATTAATCTGTGGGTGATTATTAAATAATAAGTCACTGGACTTACTCGACTATGAGAATCCCAAGTTGAGCATTACTAATGTGTCTGCGGATTTTCTCATAGTGATGGTTGTATAATTGATCTTTAGACTTGAGATTACCAAGGTATCTTGTGTGGAAATTACTGTGTTTTGATGCTACTTATGAACCATCCTAGGATAATTCAGTCGGTAGTAATTGGATGCAGCATTAACCATATAGAGATAGTTGAGTAAGTCAAAAAAGGATTTGTCACTCTAAAGTAATTAGAGAGAATGTTCCACTGTTCTTGATTAGCAGTGATGTATAGAATTCTTTGGCCAGAGTGAATTGACATTTAAAAAGGCATTTTCAAATTTCAATTATAAGTCAATTACTAATTAGCAAGAATGAACATGATTAGACTAAAAGAGTAGACATTATATTCATACTCTGTCTAATTGGACTATTGGATGACGAAATGATTAAATTATACATCATAACTATGTATAGACAGGTTAAGTCAAATCACTTTGACATTCCTAATATTTAGGAGTTCATGACATGTTGCTAGACTTCAATCTTGACCTATGATTATAAATTATTTAATTCGAGAATTAAAGATAAATTAAAAGGAGTTTTAATTTATCTAATTCTAATTGTAAATTAGAATTGTAATTTATAATCATTGTCAATATATTAGGAACCTAATGGGTCACACTTCAAAGAGCAATATGTGAAAGAAAGAATAAATTTAATTGAGTTGGACTTAATTATAAAGTTTGAGAAACTTTAGGGATCAAATATGAGATATTTTATTTTATTAAAATTAAATTAATTATAATTATAATTTGATTTTAATTATAGTTAAATAATTTAATTTAAATAAAAATTTAAAAATCCTAATGATTTTTCTGTTAATAGGAAGAATGTTAAGAAGCTAGCACTTCTATTCTTCCTCTTAAAAGAGTCTTAAGAAATTGCTCTATGGATACCATCAGAGGCTGGACATTTGAACAACTCGTGGTTGACAAATCAGGAAAAGTTTCAAAGGATTTCAATGAGAACTCGAACAAGCTACAATTTCTTATGATTCGTATTTTTGTTTTGTTCAAGTTAATCAATCATCAAGATCCGTTCGCAATCTGTAAAAATTTTTGTTATCCGCTATGCCCGTGATTTGATCTTGGTTGGATTCTAACAATGGTATCAGAGTCTCCTTTAATTGTTTAACTTGAATTGTGCTTGATTGTTATTGATTCGATAAAAAATTAAGGTTTTAATAACTCAAACCTGTCTATATTTCATGACTGTTCCTATTTTTGCTTCTAGGCCTTATTTTCTTTATTAATCATTTATTGTTGTGAACAACAAAATCCTTTTTATGGCAAATGTTTCCATGACTACTCTTTATTTTGATTTCTGAAAAACATTTTCTATATGCCTTTATTTTGAGATAGCATCTTTTTGAGTCTTTCATACGTTTTGAAAATTCATTATACGGGGATTTATGTTTTGAACAATAAAATCTAGAAAAAAATTTTCTCTTTGCATTTGCCCATGTTTGTCGCCATGCGTACATGTGTATTGATTTTGGAATATTTTGCTTTTACTGCTTATTTAGTTCATGATAAAATTTGTGTTTTCAAACAAGGGTTGGTCACCACTGGTTTATCCGCTGAACAAGTGGCATGGTATCGCCACTAGTTGGTGACATCAGGAATAAATCAGTGGCTACACCACTGGCTGACAATGCAAATGGTGATTCACTCCCATTCAGTAGCAGAAAATGCACGGGGAAAAGGGAGCACTGCTGCAAGCGACAGTGTAAGATAGAAAGGCAAAGGGTAGAGGCTAGTGACGTGAGAGAATAGAACGTTATCTGGCAATCAGAGAAAAATGGGCACACATACCCATGTTTTGGGAGCAAAATAGGGAACAAGTGAAGAAGATGGGGCGGCGGTTAGAGACCCGCCGGTTGGAGAAACATGGAGGAGATCTATGAAGATGATTCTCGCCAAAACTTTTGCACAGAATACACGCCAATCGTTAAGACTGTTAATAAAATTGTATGCCTATTATACAAATTTGTTATAATCTTTGTTGAGGATTTGGTGTTAAATTTTTAGAGATATGTCAAAATCTTATGGATGAAAAAATGTAATGACATTTTGAGTTAACTAATGTCTCATAAACTTTGATAACAATATGTAAAATGTATGTCAACACCATGATAACTAGATGCAAGAGGTTATATAAAGTAGAGTTGAAAGGTATAATACCTTGTTGGAATTGTTTCACTTAATTTAGCCTACTAAAACACAAACGTCGACTACAATTAAAGGCGTTTGCTATCGGATGATACTAGTTATCATTAGAAGAAAATGATTGCCTAACTTTTCTTTCCTATAAGAGATATGATAATGATCATATGTATTTCCAGCTCACGCTTATGAGTATTTGATACTAAATTTGGATTCAACATGATTATAATGTTCAAAACATGATAAGAAATAGAATGTTAAGTCAAAGTAGTTGATCCAAGTTTATGCAAATAGTTTGTATATTCTAGATCAAAGTTGACTTGTAATTAACATAAATGGCAAGAATACAAAGTTGAATAACTAAGACTATCCTTTTATGCCATGTTGGTTAAATTAACAAAACGAGAATCATAAAGTTACATACCAATATATGTGTATCCTTTTGATTATGAATCATATAGAACTTGTGAAACTTGTAAAGTAGAAGAATAACCAAATTAACCTTTAGTGAAAGGATGATGATGGTATTGAATTGTTAAATTTATACATGTGATGTATTGGATGGAATAACAATTTATTTAAGGATGATACTTATATTTCATTAGAATACTAATGACTTTATATGATATAGTCATATATATTAAATGAAATAGTGATTTAAAATTTTGAAAAGTTCAAATTGTTTAAATCTAAATAAAAATTAAGCATTAAAAACATTGAAGCACTTCAATGAAATCATTATGGTGAGTTTTAAATTATCAGTTTTCTATAGGGAACAAGATTCTCTAGTGAATACCTTCACAACAAAATTCCATAAGTGTATTGATTTATATAAGAATAAAAATATAATATGAGATATTGTATGATGCGATATTATTTCTTCTATAATTATACCTAGTACAATGACTTACCTTCAATAGTTTCAATTGAATCAATTGGCAAGATTCCATATTAGATTTGAAACATTAAGTCTTTGAAAGAGTTAAATTTAATGATTTAAGGATGCAATGCTTGGTTGAAGCATATATTATCTATTAAGTTTAGAACTACATTGGATAATAAAAGGTTATGAGATATCCAAAGGGTTAGATATAATTTTACAGACCTGTTGACCAAATTGTTTGTTTCAATGTATACTTATAATATAATAGTTCTCAAGATAAGTAGTAGGAGTAAGATGAAATTTTTAAAAGTTCAAATCTTATGATAATGCATCCAATTGGAACTAGTGCCTTTATTGATACATTTGGTGTATAGTTGAGAAGCTACAAGACATTGAAAGATTCACTTTCATGCTGAACTCAAATAGTTTATTTTGAAGATGATTATGAATTAATCATGTCTATATGAAGGTTAGTGGAAATATGGTTGTCCTATTCAGTGGGAGTATGTGGAGAAATATTGCTAATAGAGAACAAAAATTCTAATTTTCAATTGTTGAAAACATAATTATCCAAGAACAACTCTTATTGGATATGAAAAGGTAGCAATGTAATTATAGGAATTAAATCTATTGAGATAGATTGGAAGTTGTTTACCTATCTTAACCCCAATTACACAAATAATATACTAAAAATGTTTAGTATTTGAGATATCATATACGTGTGAAGTATTGACGATATCCAGTATTCTATGTATGAGTTGATATTTAAGTTTAAGAAGATAAGGATATAACTTTAGAAGCAAATCCTAATTAAGGTTTATTTAATCAGAATAATATCATTTAGGATAAGAAAGGTTTACAATGTAGCAATGGTTGCTAATTAAGCCATAATACATTTTTTCATTTAGTGGAAATGATTATTTGGATTAATAAGTTCTTTAATGAAATTGATATAGCTCCTTGCATTATTCAAGATAGTAATGTATTGTGGAACATTATAGTCATTTGGCATCCAAAAGGAGCTAAGGTCTCATCAAAGATCCAATATGTATTTAGGCAAATTTTCTTGATTGTGATGATAATTGAGATGGAAGTTGTAAAATTTAAGTGTTCATTATAAGAGAATCTCGAAGAATTCTCTCATTAAGCCACTATCCCAGCAGTAAAATAATTGTCATATAGTGATATGGTATGAGATACTTAAATGATTGGCTTATTTCAAGTGGGAGATTGTTGGTTTATATGCCCTACAGCCAATCACTTTAGTTGTAGTTTAGTGACAAAATTATTAATAAAGGCATTCTTTATCTTTATATATTAATTACATTTCATGTTTTAATACTAAAGATAAAATCCTTGGAATAATTAATGTGTAATTGAAATTATGATGAGATAACAATTGTGAGATTGAATTTACATTTATGTATTATTCCTAAATGTTTCTAGTTATAGTTTCATCAAGATGGTTATGTTTCTTTCTTATGAAGAAAGTAGTTGATCTTATAAATTAAAGCATGGAGATACTTAAACTAATGTGTGGGTAATTATTAGATAATAAGTCACTGAACTGATTTGACTATGAGAATCCCAAATGAAATATTACTTATGTGTCTATGGATTTTCTTATAGTGATGGTTGTATAATTAATCCTTAGACTTTAGATTACCAAGGTATCTTGTGTAGGAATTACTGTGTGTTGATGCTACTTATGAACCGTCCTAAGATAATTTAGTCAGTAGTAATTGGATGCAGTTTGAACCATATGGAGATAGTTGAGTAAGTAAATAAAGGATTTGTCACTCTGAAGTAATTAGAGAGAATGTTCCATTGTTTTTTATTAGTAGTGATTTATGGAATTCTCTAGCTAGAGGGAATTGACATTTGAAAAGGCATTTTCAAGTGTCAATTATGAAGCAATTACTAATTTGAAAAATGAACATGATTGGAATAAAAGAGTAGACACTATATTCATACTCTATCCAATTAGAATATTGGATAATGAAATGATTAAATTATACATTATAACCATACATGGATAGGTTAAGTCAAACCACTTTGGCTTTTCTAATATTTGGGTGGTCATAACATGTTGCTAGACGTCAATCTTGACCTATGATTATAAATTGTTTAATTAGAGAATTAAAGATAAATTAAAAGGAGTTTAAATTTATCTAATTCTAATTGTAAATTAGAATTGTAATTTATAATCATTGCCAATATATTAGGAACCTAATGAGTCACACATCAAAGAGTAATTTGTGAAAGAAAAAATCAATTTAGTTGAGTTGGACTTAACTATAAAGTTTGAAAAACTTTAGGGATCAAATATGAGATATTTGATTTATTAAAATTAAATTAATTAGAATTTGATTTTAATTATAATAAAAGAATTTAATTTTAATAAAAATTTAAAAATCCTAATGATATTTCTGTTAATAGGAAGAAAGTTATGAAGCTAGCACTTCTGTTCTTCCTATCAATATGAAATTGCTCTATTCATACTATCAGAGGCTGGACGTTTGAACAGCTCATGGTTGACAAATCGAGAAAAGTTTTAAAGGATTTCAACAGGAACTCAATAAGGTACAATTTCTTATGATTCGTATTTTTGTTTTATTCAAGTTAATCAATTATCAGGATCTGCTCAAAATTTGTAAAAAATTCTGTTTTCCATCACGCCCGTGATTTGATCTCAGTTGGATTCCAACAAAAGGTTATCAGGCGAGAAGGCTGTCATTATGTTCTTATCCATGATCACACGAGGGAAGCTTCGAGCAATAAGCAAGCTCGAGTTGCAAAAATGGAAGCTGCAAAAGTGATAGGATTGAATTATCTTATATTTTCTTATGCATTTCAATGTCTTTTCAATCCTATTGTTGTGCTTAAATACTTAATTTTTTTTCATTTTATGTTTACATACACATTAAAAGATTGAACACAGATATATGCTAAAAGGAAAAGAATCAGTCACTCACAACATCCATGCAAGACAGTGCTCTTTAATTCACAACATATTTAATGGACATCACATGTGTTGATTGTGAAATAGTCCTTAGTTTTACGCTCAAAACCGCAAGTATACGGGTCGTGACTTGTAGTAATGAACATATATCGATCCCATAAGGATTGTGCTTAGACACCACTTAATTCAGATTAATCTTTGTTTAAGAATCAAATTTTAAAGGAAATAAATTAGATAAATTAAATTAAATTAAAAACTTAACAAAACACAAATGACAACTCAAAAATGCAGACACTTAGAATTCAAGATTTTCACAACTAGAGATCACCTTTTCACTATCTTATCTCTCTCCTATTTTGCTAATTGAATTATGTTTCACCTAAGATATCCTAATGTATTAACTACCCTCTCTCAAGGTATAATTAATTGTCCATAACCAAATTAAATGGAAATGATTAAGCAATCTCTCAATCTACAAAATCAATCCACCAATTCAATTAGTTATGAAATTATCCTATGGGTGATCAATTAAATTAGCCAAGATCAACTCTCATTATACAATTTAACACAAATAACCTAACTCAATCTCCCAATATATTGCAAGATATATATATATATATATATATATATACATATATATATTCAACATTCATCAAAAACATCTATCATTCAAATAAACAAAATAAGAGTTTAACAAGAAGTTTAAAAGTAATATCTGCAATTAAACCAGCCACTCATGATGTTCATAACATCCCCAACAATAAAATAATCCATCATGTAAATACTAGAAGAGAAAAATGAGAGAAAACTGATTGAATCAAACCCCAACTCTTCATGTCCCTAATCTGGAAAATTCAGTATTAGTATGCACTTTTCCTAATAATGAATGAGAAACCTTAAATCTCTACCTCTCTTAAAGCTCTAAAACTGTGTTTTTACTCAAGGAGGCAAGTCCTACATGGAGCACTTTCATCCATAAGGGTTATTATCTTAAATAGTCATGAAAACCTAAAAGAATAAGTGAACCCTGCTTATATCCTCGAGTTAAACATCCCACAATCATGGGAGTTGGTATGAAACCCACGATTGTGGGTTCTTGTGTTATAATTATTCCTCTTCTCTTCTCCTCTCTTGATCTCTATCTCCATCGCAAATGTGACCAACCTCCATTCCTACATCAAAATGATCAATACTTACCCTAAATCAATATCAAATATAAAAGAACACAATGAAGATTAAACTAAACAAAATATACAAAATAAATCTTAAAAATAGCAATAATAACATATTATGCAAGAAACACATGCTAAACACTTTAGAAAACACACACTAATGTATAACTATCAACATATTGGAAGCATAAGGAAGTAGAAAATAATCACTCACATGCATGTTTTTGCATGTAAGAACGTGAATTAATGGAAGCACAACAAAGGATGACGGATGGTGGAGTTTAATGGATAAAGGATAACCAAAATGCTGCAGCAGATGGGAAGTAAAGACCAAAACCACAATGCTCCAACTAGGTGGCAAGGAATAGTAAAATTATAGTACAGTGAGAACAAAATGCCAACAGAAGAAGACAACAAAGTTGATGCAACATGTAAGCAACGTGTGTATATTTCATGCACTCATACACGCTTAACAGAAATGAAAAAGCAATAACTGGAGGCATGGACCAAAACACAGTACTAGAGGACAAGGTAGAAGGTGAAATGCAACTCAGTAGTCCATGCGAAAGAGCAGTCCATGGAAAAGAAGCAAAGCAATAGCTGGAATGATAAAATGAAGATGTGAGTTGTGCATGAGTTATGCATGGTAATTTACGTGAATTTAATGTATAAGGCTAGGAAGTGGATGAAAACAACATGTAGTAGTTAGCGACAAGAAACACAGATGGATAAAACACAGATGTTGAACAAGGGACAAAAACGACAGTGAAAATAAGAGTAAAAAATGTGGGAGAAGAAATGCAAATGTACATCCAAAAATGTTGCGTAGAAGCAAGGCATAGTTGGGAAGGAGAACCAAAACACAGCAACAACAACAAAGGAGAGCGTGGGTTTGAAGACGTGAATGGTGTAATGGACTAGAAAATAATTAATAAATAGATAGAATAGTAGTAGTAGTGTAGAGAAGTAAAAGAAGGGAGAACAGTAGTGGTAGCATGGGGGAGAGCAGAAAAATGATGGTTATAGCTTTAACACTTTTTGGCAAGTTAGCAGCTTAGAGCTAGCTTTCCAGGAGAGGCTCTACACTATAGAGACAGCTACAATGTTTTCTTTACTCCATTTTGCCTTAGCTTTTTCATTGGTTTTTATCTATAGTCTTTTGTTCATTCGTTACTTTCCTTAAGCTTAGCTATTTTCTTTCAGTTTCACTGCTTTATTTTCATACGTTTGAATCTCTTGATATTCATTTCATTGGTTTAAAGCTTTCTTAGTGTTAATCATGTTAGAAAGAATGTTTAATGGATTTTATAGTTGAAATTCATGAATTTCGTAAGGAACCTTTATATTAGATAAATGGATATTTATTCCTTCAATTTTCCAGCTTTTAATCTTGGTTGTTTGTGTTTATTTATGTGATTTTTCATATTTGAATTTTTTGGGTATTTGAATGTTTAATGGTTTATGTTATGGTTTATTGCTTATTTGTGATGCTTTAGATTAACTTGTGCTTAATAGTTAGGATTTATGCATGTTTTTCGATTAATGATCAATTAATTTGACTTTTTATACAAGTTATGTGTGCCAAAATTTTTATTTTAATGCAATTAGTTCAGATTTTGTAATGTAGGTTATGATTAGTTATATGTTAGCATAAAGAGTTTTGATTTCTATTAAGTTAGTGTTAATTTTTGGTTTTTACTACTTCATTTATAATTCCCAGCCTTGGTTTTATTTAATTAAGGATGAATTTTATTTATTCAGTATCTATTTTGCTTAATATGAACATTTGTGGCTGGACTACTTAGTGGTTTGGAGATATTATAAGGATGAAGGTATGGAAATTGTGAGAATGGAGTTAAACTTCTCTTGAATTGGTGTTTGTAGGTATAGGTTGGTTTGGGATTTAAGATAAATGTCATGAATTAGAAGTTGCTTATAGGCTTGATCACCCTTTTGCTAACTTTCTAATCCGAAGGCTAGGCTTAAGCGTGTGATATTTAATAGGCCATAGTGATTCCCACAAGTAGCAATGGGTTAGTTGAATTTGTTAGGATACTTAATCAACTAATCTAGGATCCCATACCTTTAGGTTACACCTTCCAAGCTTATAAGTAGATGACCTAAGTTAGTAGTCCCACATGAAGCTCTTTCGTCCATAGGGGTAATTATCCTTAAATAGTCATGAAAACCTAAAAGAGTAAGTGAACCCCGCGTATATCCTCGGGTTAAACATCCCACAATCGTGGGAATTGGTATGAAACCCATGATTGTGGGTTCTTGTGTTATAATTCTTCCTCTTCTCTTCTCCTCTTTTGATCTCTAGCTCCATTGCAAATGTGACCAACCTACATTCCTACATCAAAATGATCAATTCTTACCCTAAATCAATATCAAATATAAAAGAACACAATGAAGATTAAACTAAAAAAACATACAAAATAAATCCTAAAACATAACAATAATAACATATTATGCAAGAAACACATGTTAAATACTTTAGAAAAACACACACTAATGCACAACTATCAACTTCCCCACACTTAAATCTTATCTTGTCCTCAAGCAAAATAAACACAACTAATCAATTATATCACTTCTTTTTCACAAAGATCAAAGCATGCAATCCCTTAAATTTTGGCTAACTCAAACATCAAGCTACTATACATATCATGACTACTTTTTATTAGTGTACATAAGCAAACTCAACATATGGCACCATCACTCAAAGATAAGTATAGATGCAAAATGAATCTTCCTCATAGTTTCACTCTTTTCTCTCAAGTGTTTAATGGTTAGTGTTTCACTCAAACTTCCTATAGGAAATTACTCTACCATAGGCTTGCTAATACACCAATTCTCCTTTATACCGATTGCATGCATAAATAGATTAAAAAGACTTGCTTAGGGTTGTAATGTGGTGAAGGTTAAGGTGGGTAAAATGGGGAAAGGATTTAACACAAGCACTTGTAAAGTAATAAGTGGACAAAGGGATAACAAAACATAATTATGAGATACACAAGTGTAAATATACTACTACTCTGTACTTATTGATGCTACTAAAATGTTCTTTCTTGTTTTTCTTTTTCTCTTTTTTTAAAATTTTTAAAATTTTTTTCTTTTCTTTTTAATAACATAGAAGAAACAATGAATGAAATAATAACTAAATACAATATGATTCAGGAGCAAAAGTATCACTTAACTCATCTTGGAAAAAAAATTTCACGGTAATCCCAACTATTAAATTACTTAATACTTTACAAAGCTTATGAATGGGTAGGTTAATAGAGTTTTGGCTGTTAAAATTTTGGGGTATTTTTAAGAAACAAAATGGTTAAGGCTTAACAGGTGTAGTAGGGGATAATAAAAGGTACGTCATCTAAGCCAAGGGTTAATATAAAAAGGGCCTTAATCATCTCTATTAATCATGCATCCAATAGACTCAAACTGATTCAAAACAAGTTCTAAAGATAATAACCTAAGGAAGCATCATACAATAAAGAAATAAAATGGGTATAGATGGAGTCAAATAGGCTCAATCCTCACATTGGCTCAAATGGAAATTCATTATGCATCTCTACACTACCTCATTGCTCAAGTTTCAAATTGTGAGTAAGCTTATGTAACCAACTACTTTTCTTCACTCAACATAGTTTACTCTCTACTTAAGTAACCTAATCTGAATTCAAGCATGCATTCAATCGCATTTCAACTAGCATGACAAAATCTCATGGCAAACAAATCAAATGATTCAAGTGTGGTTCCATTGCTTAACACAAAACAATATAATATGCCTAGAACATGCATCCTAATTAACAAATTGCAAACAATGACTAAAACAGTGCAGTTGACAAAGCAAGTGTCACCTCCCGACACGTAAAGAACACATCATTCTCAATGTGACGAAGCAACCACAAAATAAGGTAAAATGACATAAAACCAAACAAAAGGCATCAAACCAAACAAAAGAAATCAAACCAAACGAAAGAAACATGAAACCAAACAAAATATATAACAACTAATAAAGTAATTAAAACAAAGTTTAGGGCAAGAAGGGCTCATGGAGATTATGGTGGAAATGGTGTTGGTAAAGGGACTTCAATATTATTGCTCTGGATGAACTTGAGGAATTTCTTCTTCAAGTACCACTGCTCTTTGTGAGCAAGTCTCATTTGGGTGTCGAGCTCATTAATTTGCATCATCATTTGTTGATGATTAGAGGCCATTTAGTTGAGAATTTGCTGGAATCTGTAAACTTTTGCTGTTGTAGTTGATTCCTCCTCCACTGCTTCTTCTTGCAGCTATAGGGGCACTTGAGATGTGGATGGTCTGGAAGTGGTTGCATCTTTGCCCTTCCTATTTTTAACAACTATGTGCGTCTAAGTATTTCAGAGCTCCATAGAATGGGGCTCTAAAATTTCAGAACGTCTCAAATAAGAAACATAAAAAACATCATACCTATCTGTACGTTCACTATCCATATTAGATTGTCAAACAAAGCCAAAGTAGTAACAATGTATGACATGCCAAATTAAGAGCCCTTCTTATTAACATAACTCATAAATTGATCGAAAAATCTAATAAGTTGTATTTATTTTGTTTTTTCGATCCATGTGCCAAAGGAAGAAAAGTTCCTTAGCCAAGCACTTATTACTTTAAGTTTTATTAAAAACCATTAAGCACATAAATTAATAAAATTGAAATAACAGAAAAATACGTCGGGAACGGAATAGCGGAGGCAGCGATAGCAGGAAACCTCTTGTTCTGGGAAGTACTTTGCATCAATCTTCTTCTCCGTGTCTCTCTTCCTTCATCTCCTTCCTCAACCTCTCGATAAACTCTCTAG
Source organism: Erythroxylum longipes (assembly GCA_027563885.1). Lineage (NCBI taxonomy): Eukaryota > Viridiplantae > Streptophyta > Magnoliopsida > Malpighiales > Erythroxylaceae > Erythroxylum > Erythroxylum longipes. Next base: position 33,910,593 of record JAOQMS010000008.1, on the reverse strand, counting down.
GGTTTCAGATTTCGACTGATGCAAAAGACTCTATCTCAGATTGCTTCATCTATCCCTTAATGATGTATTTATACTTTGGAGGCCCTAGGGTTGATTTGAGGTCAAAACGGTCTGAAAAGTTTTACAAAACTTGAGTTTTTGTGTCAACCCGACACAGGCCACGATCGTGTCCCCCGACACAAGCCACGATCGTGGCCGTGCCTGCCACGATCATGGCATTTCTGTCACAATCGTGACCCAAAGTGCATGATCGTGGTTTGGTACATAGCTTTCTATCGCGATCGTGGCCTGGGTCCTGTCAACTCGTCTCTTTTATCACGATCATGGCCAATTGTGTCACGATTATGGGCCATGTTTTTGGCCCGAAACTTTTCGAAACTTCTCCATTCTTCGTTGTTTACCCTGAAAGACTAACAAACACATCAAGGTACCTCAAAAATATAACATTTAAGCTCAAAGATTTATCCTAACCCATAAAAAACTATTAAACACATAAACTAACACAATTAAAACATAAATACACACTAAACACTGAAATTAACATTAAATACCTAATAAATTGAACCCTAAAACATCATGCAAATCACCACTATCAACATCCCCACACTTAAATGTTTACTTGTCCTCAAGCAAACAAAACAACAAACACTCAACACACAATGCAATAATGAGACAATGGCTTGGGCTTCATGAAATAAATTTAATCTTAAACACAATCATATAAGTTATATATAATCATTAACATGCAAAATCTATGTCTGGGGGCTTTGAACTAAATATACAATTTAATTGAGATATAAGTGTTAATTTGTTCACCCTTTTCAATTGCACACACACATTAATAATTCTTTGGTCCTTCAGACTCTATAACTGTTCCTAAGTATATTTCATGAAAAGTCAAGCTTATTACAAGTACGGTAAGTTTATTAAGTAAACACTTTTTTATTATTATTTTTTATTCTTAAACATAGACTTAGTCTTTTTATGCAAAGGTAAACATTGGTAATAAATGTCGATCCGGTTAATCAACTAAGTCATGTTTTTATTAAACCGCTTGGTTGAAATGTCATTATAGCTTTTTGATGCGAAGGCACACATTTGTGATACGTGTCGATCCGGTTACTCATAACCCGAAGGCCAGCAAAATAGTGATCTATTTAACAAAAAATACCCTTTCTTTTCATTTATTACCTACCTTGTTGTTTAAGCTACTCATTTCCATGAAAAATACTGGTTATGCTACTTAAGTTAAAAGGCCTCGAATTTTGAATGAATGTGACAACCTACAGGGTGCTAAATTTACACTAAATTCTAATTAAGCTATATATTTATCCAAAGACTCCTAATTCCCTATTTTGCAAGATAATGATTATTCACAATCTATTCGGCTATATTCAAAATTAAAAAAATTTCACTCAATCTAAGCCATTGACACATTCAAACAATTCACAAAATGTAACCTAATAATTATCATACAATATTCAAAATCACACTCAAGATAAAAACACACAACCCTCCCCACACTTGAGCAACACATTGTCCTCAATGTGAGCAGGGTACATAAACACACCATGGGAAAATAAAACACAATATACGAAAAACATAAGAATAAAATACTAACAAAAATGAAAACAAAAGGTTTAGAACACGAAACCGTTTATGGTGATAGAGGTGGTGATGGCAATAGTGTTGAGACCAAATTTGCTTGACATCGAGAGTGTTTCACTATCTTATAAGTGATTCAAGAGAGCAAAAGAATTAGCAATCCAAACCGTTCCAAATCATTCAAACTTATTTAAGAATTTAAAACAAACCTAACTACACAAAAATTTAAATCTAACTACTAAATGTGCTAATTTATGGTCATTAGCTTGACTTTCATCCTTAAAAACTTAACCAGGATCAATTATGAGCAGCTTGCTTCCATCCTTCTTACTCAACATCAATTTTATAGCCTATGAGTAAGCTACAAATTACAAAATGATTAGAAAGACAATATTGATAAGGTTGAGAAAACCAATTAATTTCATTAACGTCCTTCTCATTAACAAACTGTAAAAAAAATAGGGAATAACAAAACTCCCTAAATCTTTTATCGAATCCAACAGTTTGTCCTGTACAAAGCTAAATTGCTCTCCTTCTTCCTTAATCACCTTTTGAAGTAAATCACTTGTTATTATAGAAATCACGTATAATATGTTAAATACACAAGAAGGGGGGTTGAATTGTGTTAAATTGTCTAAGGTAGTAATTTTAAAAAAAATCTTGATTTTCTTGAAAGATTCAGACGATTATAAAACAACAAACTTATTTTGTTTGAGTATTCCAACAACGGAAATAGTATCTATTCTTCTAACAATAAGAAATTAAAGAGATAAGGATTAGAGAATATGACACCGTGATTTATATTGGTTCACCCTTAAACTTTGGGCTACGTCCAGTCCTCATAGTTTATCTGAGATTTCACTATCTCTTGCAACTTTACAAGTATTATTTCTCACTTCCAGAGCCTCTTTAGGTCTCTTTCACAAAGCATTATTTATCTGCTATCTTAACCTCTTCAGGCTCTAGCCTTCCTTTTAACTTGAAAAGATATTATTTGAGTTTTCTAAACTCACGTTACAGGTGATCTTGATCTCTCTTCTTCCTTCTTTTCACTCAAGATATTTTTACAGTATACTCACTTGATCATAGAATTATTTCGTGTAAGTAAAGAGTTGAGAGTTGAAAGTTGTTTTGTCTGTGACTATAACTGATATTTATAGTCTAATTCTCCAATGGTCTTCTTGAGAAAAATGCTTGTAGAATCTTCAGAGATTAGTTATTAGTTGAGTCCTGTAACTAACTCTAACTAACTGACGTTGTAGATTATTCTTCAATTATATCGTCTTGATTTGATTTGTATACTTCATCTTATGTCTTCGCTTCATCTTATGACTTCACTTCGTCTGATGAATTTGCTTCGTCTGATCTGTTTTACACTTTGTCTTAGTCAACTCTTGAATATCATCTTGATTTGATGATTTATGCTGCTTACATTTATCTGCGCACTTTACAAACTCATTAAACCAGTTCACACACTTATTTTATTATTATTATTTGACTTTCATCAAAATCAATAGAAGAAGTGAAGTCTTTTTGACTTAAGACCTTCATTTCCTTAGCTTCTTCTACCGACCTTTGAGCCATTCTTGTTCACAAAATGACAGTAGTAGAATTCCACTTATTTGCCTTAGAAGCTAGAATTCTCTTATATCTGAAAATCAACATTGCAAATTTGATGAGTTTACGAACTCAATAAGCAAACCATCATCGATGTGCCCACTCCAGTTAGAACACAAAGTCAATTATATAACCAATTTCAAGAAGTTTAACACATCATCTAGTATCAAATCTCACATCACATTTTGTCACATTTCATCAAATACAAGTACAACATGTATACAAACATTTCATAACACTATTCTAGAATAATCCATTAATTCATCTCAATCAGCCATGTGATACATATAAAGTTATATTTATGCAAATGCACACGTGACTCTATTTTCATTTTACTTTGTTATGAATGATTGCCTATTTACTGTCCCATATCCATTGTGGACACCAGTTTCATTTCATTTAATATCCTGTATCCGTTGTGGATATTGGGCTCACTCCGGTCACAACTCCTTTATCTAATCATGCATATCAATGCAATGGAACACATCAATTCACATAATATGTTATCAATGCTTTTCATTCAATGTATTCATGTCATTTATCACATTCTTCAGACCTAAGTCCAGTATTCAATATTCAGTTGAGTACACATTCGATATTACACATACAATTTGAAAACCCTTCCATATATAGTCCTAAGTATCAAACTCCTTAGACCAATAATATCCAGAATCATAGCAATCATATAACTCACCGGTCAATAATTGAAAATTAATAAAAAACAATTCAATCATAAGTATCAAACTCCTTGGTCCAACAATGTCTAGAATTATAGCAATCATGTAACTCACTGGTCAAAAACTAAAAATTAACCAAAAATAATTCAATCATACTGAGAAACATCTAGGTTAACTCATAGTACGCTCTAAATAAGATATTGCCTTGATGATCTAGCAATGTCTAGATGCTGGCAATCGACTTGTGGGTCTAAAGTCATACAATACACATATAGTTCACCTTTTAGTAAGATGTTCAATCAAGTGAATATTCAATCATGCACATATATATATGTCATGTTCAATGTATTCTCAATTCACTTTCCGAGTATGTATCCTTATTCACAAATCTTGACCATTCAAACATCATAACTTGTATATAACTAGTGCAATTAGGTTTATACCTTAATTAAACTTGATTACTCTAAATTCATCATTCATACATTTACTAACCCTTTTCTAGCAATATATTCACACAATTTTTTCCCAACTCTCATTCATTTATACCTAATACATATTACTCGTATCTTTTGGATCATATTTGCATTCATAAGAACACCTTTATACCTTTACCAACTTATAATTTCCATATTTAAACACATTGATATCAAGACAATCCATTCCTTAAGTTATAACATCAATTAACAACCTAAACTATCAAACCCTTAACTAATTAATCAAGCAACTATCTAAGTTCATTTAAGCCGCAATCAAATCCAAATGCACCAAAGTAAAATGCCTTATCCTTATATGGTTCAACTATTACCCAAAAAAGAAAATTTTCATTTCAAAGCATTGCCTATAATCGTGGGGGACTTTCCCATGATTGTGGGATGAGTGCCTTGAAGTGCACTATCCAATTTCCCTTAATTTTCCAAGTTCTAATACCTTCATACCGAATTCAAAACATCTTCATAATAGTCTATTAATTATATCTCAATTGTACTTCAATTCCTCATCAATTTCATCTCTAATTCCAACTCAAAATCATTCAATTGGCAAATTATAAACTATTTATCTTTCATGCATACAAAAACAAAACAGAAACTTTCATTCACTTAATCTCATCATATATATAGTCCTAGTTTTTCTTTTCAAATTCAAGAACACTTCACTAGCACCTTTATTTATCATAAGTTCACCTTCATTTAAACTTCAAATCTTAATCTAAATCATCCATATAGTAACCTATAACCTACGGTTCTTATGCATCAAAAACAAAACAGCAAAGTATCCAATTCATGTATCATTTTTTAGCACACTTCATCATCAACATCACGTGCAATTCATCCCAATTCAATCACCATAAACTTTCTATTACAACATGCCACAAAGCTCAATACTTTACTTACTTGTTTAGCGTAAGTTCCACCTCAATTCATCAAGTCTACTTAGCCTTATATGCTTGTAAGGTCATCTCAAATACAAGGTAGGAATTGGATGGGTTTTCAGTAAGGATAAAAGACAATAATAAAAACAACAATGTTCTGGTTCTATAATTATCTTGTAAAGGGTGAAAGCATGGATTTTTGTTGTGCAAATTGGACACATACTTAAGAAAAATACAGGGAGGTGAGGGTATGGTGTTTCAGTGGTGAGAGGAAAGGAGAAGAAGAATGAACCCAGAAGAAACTATCCCTGCAGTAGCTTAACTCATTAGGTGCTAGATGTCACCATTTCATAATGACATTTTTCACCTAAGCATGCACTCCATTTGTCCCATATATAAGCTGCCAAATGTCAACAATATCCTAGGCCATTTTTCACTCAATCACTACTGCCATTTTTCACTTAATTTCCTATGCCAAATGTTACTCAATTTTACTGCCATGTGTAACTTATTTCATAGGTTTAGTCATCCTAAATTTTCATGTGTCAGTTTGACATTTTTCCTAAACTAAATGCACATTTTAATTCATCAATTTTCCAATTGTAACAATTAATTCCAAATTTACTAATTATAATCCACCAAACCAAAATTCAAGGCATAAGCAATACATAATTCACATCATAATCATTTTAAACCTTTCATACCCCGGAATATGTCAATTGAGTGCACATACAATCTTGAAAATGTTTACAACATCATGATTTATGTGTGCATATGAATATTATGCATATGAATGAAATGCACTTCATAAATTCTTAAGTGATATAACTTAATAGTCTAAGATTCTAACCCTTAGTAAGTTTTGGAACCGGAGCTATTACAATTCTCCTCCTTAAGAAATTTTGTCCTCAAAATTCTTACCTAGTTGATCAAATAGATGAGGGTATTGTTTCCTTATGTTTTCCTCAGTCTCCCATGTGGCTTCTTCTATCGAATGATTCCTCCAAAGGACTTTAACCAATGTGATTACTTGGCTTCTCAATTTCTTAGTCTGATAACCAACTATTTTGACTGGTTCCTCTACATAACTCAAATTAGTTACAATTTCAACTTCTTGTGCCTATAATACATGTGTTGGATCTGACCTATATCTCTTGAGCATACTAACATGGAACATTTTATGAATCTGAGAAATCTCCGGTGGTAATGCTAACTTGTAAGCCAACGGTCCTATTTTCTCAGTAATGTCATAAGGACCAATGTATTTAGGGCTTAACTTTCCCTTTTTACAGAACCTTAGCACACCTCGCTAAGGTGACACTCTCAAGAACACCTTATATCCCACTTGATACTCCATATCCCTCTGGTGCTGATCCACATAACTTTTCTACCTATCGTGAACTGCCTTGATCTTACTATGGATCAATTTTACCTTATCAACAATATCTTGAATCAAATTTGTTCCTTCAACCATCCTTAAGCCCTCTTTATTTCAATACAAAGGTAATCGACACTTTCTACCATATAACACTTCATATAGAGCCATCCCAATACTACTGTGATAATGATTATTATATGGAAATTCAATGAGAGTTACATATTAATCCGATAGTTGTGCATTAGTGTGTGTTTTTCTAAATATTTGGTATGTGTTTCTTGTGTAATAGGTTATTATTGTTATGTTTTAGGATTTATTTTGTATGTTTTCATTTTGTTTGATTTTCATTATTTTTCTTTTATGTTTGATGTTGATTTAGGGTAAAAATTGATCATTTTGATGTAGGAATGGAGGGTGGCCACCTTTGCGATTGAGCTAGAGACCAAGAGAGGAGAAAAGAAATGGGGAAATTATAATGCAAGAACCCACGATTGTGGGATTTATGTCAATTCCCATGATCGTGGGATGCATAACTCGAAGGTACAATCAGGATTCACTTATTTTTTAGGTTTTCGACGCTATATAAAGATATAAACCCCTATGGACAAAAGAGGATGGGTGGAGACTTGCCTTCTTGAGTAAAAACACAAGTTTAGAGTCTTGGGAGAGCTAGAGAATCAAGGTTTTTCATTCACAATTAGGCAAAGAGCACACCAATGCCAGATTTTCCAGATTCGAGTAAAGAAAAGGAGAAGTTTGATTCATTTAGTTTTCTTTGAGTTTTTCTCTTCTAGCATTTGTATGATGGATTATTTGATTGTTGGGGATGTTAGTGAAATCATGAGTGGCTAATTTATTTTTGGAGATTACTTTTAAACTTCTTGTTGAACTCCTACTTTGTTGATTTGAATGAATAATGATTTTGATGAATAATGTACTTATACCTTGCAATATATTGAGAGATTGAGTTGGGTAATTTGTGTAGGGTTGTATGATGAGAATTGGCACTCTATAGACCTACATTCATTAAGTTAATTGATTAGTTAGAGAGAGATCTTGGCTAATTAGTTGATCACCCATAGGATACCTTAATAACTAGTTGAATTGGTAGTTGATCACCCATAGGATAACTTAATAACTATTTGGGTTGCTTAATCATCTCCATTTAATTTGGCTAGAGATAATTAATTACAACTTGAGAGAGATTAGTTAGTACATTAGGACATCTTAGATGAGGCACAACTTTATTTGATCATGTATATCAATGTAATGGAATGCATTAATTCACATAATATGTTATTTATCACATTCTTCAGACCTTAGTCCGACATTTAACATTTACTTGAGTACACATTTGATATTACACATACAATTTGAAAACACTTTCATATATAGTCCCAAGTATCAAACTATTTGGACCAACAATGTCTAGAATCATAGTAATCATATAAGTAATCGTTTAATGACTGAAAGTTAACCAAAAACAATTCAATCATAGAGAGAAACATTTAAATTAACTCACAGTATGCTCCACATCAGCTATTGCCTTGATGATTTGGCAATGTTTGGATGCTGGCGATCGACTTATGCATCTAAAGTCATGCATTACACATATATTTCACATATTACTAAGTTGTTCAATCAAGTGAACATTCAATCATGCATATATATATATGTCATGTTTAATGTATGCTCAATTGACTTTATGGGTATGTATCCTTATTTACAAATCTTAACCATTCAAACATCATAACTTATTTATAACTAGTTGCAATTAGGTTTATAACTTAGGTAAACTTGATTACTCTAAATTCATCATTCATACATTTACTAACGCTTTTCTAGTAATATATTCACATAATTTTTTCCCAATTCTCATTCATTTATACCTAGTACATATTACTCATATTCATAAGAAAACCTTTATACCATTAGCAACTCATAATTTCCAAATGTAAACACATTGATATCAAAACAATCCATTCCTTAATTTATAACATCAATTAACAACCTAAACTATCAAACCCTTAACTAATTAATCAAGCAACTATCCAAGCTCATTTTAAGCCCCAACCAAATCCAAATGCACCAAAGTAAAGTGACATCTTATCTGGTTCAACAATTACCCAAATCAAAAAATTTTCATTTCAAAGCATTGCCCACAATTATGGGGGACCTTCCCATGATCTTGGGATGAGTGCTCGGAAGTGCACTATTTAATTTCCCTTAATTTTCCATATTCTAACACCTTCATAGCAAATTCAAAACATCTTCAAATTAGTCAATTAATTATATCTTAATTATACCTTAATTATACTTCAATTCCTTGTCAATTTCAACTCCAATTCCAACTCAAAATCATTCAATTTGTAGCTCATAAACTATTTATCTTCCATGCATAAAAAAGAATACAAAAACTTTCATTCACTTAATCTCATCATATATGTAGTCCTAGTTTTTTTTCTCCAAATTCTAGAACAATTCACTTACTTTACTTCTAAATCCATCCCAATTCAATCATCATAAACTTTCTATTACAACATATCACAAAGATCAATACTTTACTTACTTGTTTAGCTCAAGTTCCACCTCAATTCATCAAGTCTACTTTGCTTTATATGCATGCAAGATCATCTTAAATACAAGGTGGGAATTGGATGGGTTTTCAATAAGGATAACAGACAATAGAAAAAACAACAATGTTCTGGCTCTATAACTGTCTTATGAAGGGTGAAATCATAGATTTTTGGTATGGTAGTAGGACACAAACTTAAGCAAAACACAAGGATGGAAGGGTATGGTGTTTTGGTGGAGATAGGAAAGGAGAATAAGAATGAACCCAACAGAAACTATCCCTGTAGTAGCTTAACAAATTAGGTACTAGGTGTCACAATTTCATAATGACATCTGTCACCTATGCATGCATTCCATTTGTCCCATATATAAGCTGCCAAATGTCACGAATATCGTAGGCCATTTGTCACTCAATCACTACTGCCATTTTGTCACCTAATTTCCTATGCCAAATGTCACCCAATTCTACTGTCATGTGTGTTCAGAAGGTTAAACGCGTTAAGTTTTACTATTTATGACCTTGGTAAATTTCTCAAGCGCACGAGTCGTTTGTGTAGTACCTAAGGTGTCAATCCTACAAGGAAGCCTAATCTAGTCCTAAAATCTAAGGTCGTCCTAAACTATAATAATTCTAACAATCAATTATGAGAAATTAAAGTGCCAAAGTGTAAACAAAATAGCAATCACATAACCCAATCCGAAATTAACCTAGAAATCACCAAGTGAGAGAAAGGGGATTTTGATTCGAAATTAATAGAAACGTAACCAATTTTGCAATCACTGACCTAATGGGTCTAGATAGTCCTTGGGTGAATTACTCTCTCTCGAGTTATAATTTTTAACCCTAATTGACGATCCCTAATTTAAATTATGGAATTGCGATCTCTCGATTCACCTTTGGCACAAAACCTAAATTACTTCTAAGTTGTCTATTAACCTACCGAGAACATGTGCTCGATCTCTCGTTACAAAATTCTACTAGTTTGATTCAATTCTTAACCTATCAATTCACCTAACTCTCATTAGCCCAAATTGATTATTATTACCCAGCTCACCCTCTCACTTTATTGCCAAGTTATTAAAAGCAGAATTGAAATCACAATTAAATTAATAAAAACACAATCAATCGATTTTTATTAATCTAAAAAATCAAGATCTAAAGGTGAGTATAAATATAAACTCAACATTCAACATAAATGATTCCTAACACCTATTTCAATCCTATACATGAACAAAACTAAAATAAATGGAAAATATGTCAGGAACGGAGTTAAGGAGGCATCGATAGCTAGAAACCATATGTTCTGGGAAGTATGTCACGTCTAGCTCGTCTCTATCTCTCTCTTTCTTCATCTCCTTCCTCAATCTCTTGATTTCTCTCTAGGTTTTCCCTCAGAATTAGCTGAATCAAAGCTTTACTGCACAACTGTCTAGGCTCTCCAAAGAGTGCTACCTCTGACTAGTAATGTTCTATTTATACTTTTGAGACTCTAGGTCAAAGTTAGGGTCGAAACAATCTAAAAATCTTGTGAAACTTGAGTTTTTTTGTCAGCCCAACGCAGGCCCCAATTGTGGTGCTACCGACCATGATCGTGGCCAGCGCCTTAACCTTTCTATCACAGTCATGGCCCCACATGCACGATCATAGCCTGGATGTAAGCTCTCTCTCACAACCCTACCCTTATGTGCACAATCTTGGCCTGACTGCTCTAGCTCATCCTTATCTATCTTGGGCCACGATCGTGGCTATGTCTTTGGCCTGAAAACTCCTCGAATGTCCTCCGTTCTTTACCGTTTACCCTGAAACAATAACAAACCCATCAAGGTACCTCAAAAATATAAAAATTAAGCTCAAAGACTCATACTAACCTATAAAAACACTTAAACACATAAACTAACACAATTAACACACTAAACACACACTCAAAACTCAATTTCATACTAAATAAATCACAAATTAAACCCTAAAACACAATGTAATTGACAACTATCAACATCCCCACACTTAAATGTTTGCTTGTCCTCAAGTAAACAAAACAAAAAACATAACAACACGAAGCACACAATGCAAAAATGAGTCAATGTCTTCGACTTCATAGAATAAATTTAATCGTGAACACAATCTGACAAGTTATATCTAATCATTAACTGGCAAAATCTATATCTAAGGGCTTTGAACTAAATATACAAGTTAATCGAGAGCTAAGCGCTAATTCAAATACCCTTTTCAATTGTACAAACAAATTAATAATTCATTGGTCCTTTAGAGTTTGTAACTGTTCCTAAGTACATTTTCATGAAAATTCAAGCTTATTACAAGACTGGTAGGTTTTTATTAAGAACACCTCTTTTTTTAAACACATACTTTGTCTTTAATCGGAGGCAAACATTGGTGATGAATGTCGATCCGGTTACTCGACTAAGTCATTTATTAACAGCTTGGTTGAAACATGATTATAGCCTTTCGACGCAAAGGCACACATTTGTGATGCGTGTCGATTTGATTACTTAGCTATTATCACATTTTCAACTGGCTACTAGTTCTATTCATAACCTGAATGTTAGTAAAGTAGTAATTTATTAACAAACACATTTTTTTTCCAACCTTGTTACTTTAGCTATTCTTTTTCATGAAAAATACTAGTTGAATTACTTAAGTTAAAGGGCCTCAAATTATGAATGAATGTGACAACCTAGAGGGTGTTAAATTTACACTAAGTCCTAATTAAGCTGTATATTTATTCAGAAACCCTAGTTCACTAATTTTGCTAGATAATGATCATTCACAACCTACTAGACTATGTTTAAAATTAAACAAATTTCACTCACCTGAGCCATTGACACATTCAAACAGTTTGCACAATACACCTAATAACCATCATACAATATGCAAAATCACATTCAAAAGCAAAAACATAGAATCCCTCCCCACACTTGCACAACACATTCTCCTCAGTGTGAGAAGGAGGCACACATCATATAAGAAAAGTAAAGACAAAATAGAAATGAAAGTGATAGTAAACAAAAAAATAAAAATAAACAGAAAAACAAAACAGAACTAAAGGCTAATTTGGAAAAGAAAAATTGGGTTAGGTATAAATTCTAAGGAGATAGAGGTAGTGATGGTGTTGGATTGAGAGTTCACATGCTTTGCTCACGTTTTATTGAAAATAATCTAACTATCCCTAACTTTTTTAAACAAAATCTAAATTTTGTTGGTTTATGGTCCTTAGGTTGACCTTTCATCCAAGAAGGCATTTTCAATTATTCAGAGATAAGGAAATCACTTCCTTATCTTTAGGAATTGCTCCTCCAAAATATAGCTTGCACCGATGCCTGTTAACCTTAAAAGTATCCTTGTTAGTGTTTTCCAATTTGAGAGCTCCATGATTAAAAACTTGAATAATCGTAAATGGCCTACTCCATCTAGACTTCAACTTCCCTAGAAATAGCCTTAACTAGGAGTTATATTACAAAATAGTGTCTCCTACTTTGAATTCCTTTTTCTGGAGATGAGTATCTTGCCATTTCTTAACCTTTTCCTTATAGATTTTGACTTTCTTATAAGCATTAAAACGAAACTCTTCAAGTTCGTCTAATTAGAGAAGTCTCTTTTCGCCAGCTCGCTTCTAGTTGAAGTTTAATGATTTAATCACCCAATATGCTCTATGTTCTAATTCGAACGGTAAATGACAAGCTTTCTAGTACACAAGTTAATACGGAGTTGTTCCAATGGTTGTTTTAAAAGTTGTCCTATAGGCCCATAAGGCAACATCTAGCTTTACGGCCCAATGCTTTCGAGAGTTGTTCACTATCTTTGTAACATACCGTTTCCATATAACGGGTTGAACCATAGAAACGGGTACACGGGCGATCAATCGAGAAATTAGGAAAAACACATCTC
>JAOQMS010000008.1:33856738-33884951 GCA_027563885.1 Erythroxylum longipes | reverse complement strand
GTGGCTATGCATGTTGATTTGGATATATTGCTTCCACTGAAATTTTGATTTCTAAAAAGTTTTGAAATCTACCGTTTCTTCCAAATAGATGTATGTTTTATTTTCCCATCCAACATATTCTAGGTTATAGTGGAGATCGGGACATTTATAGATCTTATTAGTTTTTCTTATTTTAAGGAAATTAAGGGTAAGAGAGCTTAATAGAGTCCACAGGCTAACACCGTGATGAGAATACCTTTTATTTAGATTCAAGGATCAATGAACATCCTGGAACTCTGAAGATATCTCCAACCCACTTCTTTACCATTGTTATTAGTACTTTCTAAATTCTCTGTGTTTGTCTGTTTGTTTATGTTCTTTGCATCTTATCTGTCTCGTTTCATCATTTCAAGGTGTTTTGTTTCCTTTTGTTTGTAACATTTGAAATAGCATTTGCATCCTAAGACTTTGTGGTTCGAATCTAGATCCCCATTTTCTGCGCAGTTTGGTAGTTAGGAATTTATTATTTGTTAGTTAGTGATAGGCTATCACCTTTTTGGAATAAGAAGGAAATGGATTATGGTGAAGATAGGACAAGAAAACGCAAGAAAATGAAGATTTAAGCATGTCTTGTAAGATAGAAAGCCATGTATCTACTTATATAGCCGTGTAAAAACATAAAAGTGGCATTATTTTGATGCATAGTTAGATGCACAATGAAAAACTAGTTTTTCATATAAGTAGACATAGTAGTGAACAAAGAGGGGATGAATGGTTTTTGGAATATGAAGGACGACAAAACTCTGACTTCTTTGAGATCTATGGAGTGATAATCCTTCTTTCTTTTGGTTCGTAGTGGAAATCAAAGCTGAAGATCACATTTGAACATTTATTCATTGTTTATTATTAACTCTCTCTATTTAGAAATTATTAATTTTGTTCTCAGCTTAATGTTTTGGTTATTCATATATGAATGATTAATACTTTTGTTCTTAATAGATTTTTTATGTATTAACCCATTGCCAAAATATGGATTACAATACATAATAGTTGTATTTTCAATTCATTTTTAGTAAATTAACGGTGTTGAATCATTAGGGATAAGATAATATAGGTTAAATGACATGAGCTTGTGTGGTTGTTACTTAGATTAATTTGTTTTCCTAGTTTGTAATGCAGTTTTCTTATTAAATCTAAAGAGCTTATTCTATGTTGTTCAATAGCTAGGTTTAGTTAAAGAGCTTATTTTTATTAAACAAGACTTAAAGGAAAAACTGAGGTTAACAAAGCTTATTATTAACCTATGATTAATAACTTTTAAGAGACATGCAAAATCAACAAGATGATGAGATATGTTTATTTATATGTAGGTTGAGATTGAAATGAGAACCGAATTTTAAATACATTCATCAATTATTTGATTTGATTTGTTTTATTTGATTCAATTTTAACTTATTTTCTTAATTGCATCCAACCAATCCCCCCTTTATTTCCTAAACATCCATTCTTCACATTACAAAAACTACACGTACATTCCCTATAGATACGATCCCTATTCACCACTATTATAAATTTAGTTATGCAGAGTTAGATTTATTTTCTGGTGCACTCGACATGTGTTATGTATAAAGCATACGATTTCCAATTCCTATATTGAAAGTTTGAAGACTAGAAGTATGAAGGTGATTGTATAAATAAAGTATTTGAGTCTCTAGCTTAATCATAAATATTCAAAAGGATTGAGCATTCATACTTAACCATATCTAATTATGCTTTAGACTCTTTATCCTTGATTTCCTAATGTATTATTAAAGAAAAAGTTTGTTACATTTAAAAATAAAAAATTATTTCATATATAGTTGGGTTCAAACTTTGGGCTAGACTGGGCTATAGAGCAAAAGCTTTATTCGAAGCTTCTGAATTTTTTTTAAATAGAAATCTAGGTTTAACCTAACACTCGGTTAACTTGGTTCGAGTTCGTTGGTATCTATTGAAAGTAGGCCCAGGCTATTTTGTCATCCTTTCTTTTTTTCTCTCCCACATGATTAGAGCTTATTCACCAATTCCTCTTCATCACAGATCATTAATTGAAATCATAGATTTCTTCATAATATGATGAAATCGTAAAGCATCCATTTAAAATAATTAATTTGTTTTGTAGTTAAATGTTGTTTCATTTTCGATTATCAAAAAATCAAAAAATTACGCAGTTATCCTAGCCATTGAATTTGTTAAGATTAAATCTTAACCCTCTGTTTTCTCTTACATAATGTTTTTCCTTTTCTAGAAAAGGAAAGAGAGAGACATTATTCATACCAATTTCTCCTACTAACTGACATCTTCTCTACCCTCTCTCTAAATTTCTCTAACTTTCTTGTGAATGTTAATGTCGTGATATCCAACTTATCCTTTTAAAAATCAGCCCAACTATTATTCATTTATAGTTTTTAGTTTAATAGTCATAGGAATATGGAAATTCCTACCTTAAAACCTATTAATTCTTTCCAAAAACAACCCCCAAAAAATAATCACTTCCAAATTTTAATGAATACTTATCAAAATATAGAAAATTTCAACCAGAAAATATTTCATAAACCTAAAAAATCCTTAATAAACAAAGACATTCCTTTATAAAACCAAACATTTCTTCCCCCATATAAACATTCAAACACCAACTCTTACTTAAAACCCCTAAACATTGAATCTAGTGAGCCATTCTACCTTATTATAAAGGTGGTGAAAATACTTAATTCTATTTGTTTATTTTTTGACAATTTTTGTTTTAGATGAAAATTTTTATTAAATTTTGTTTATATTTTATCCTCTTTCATGATCTTCATTAAAGTGTTGAGGAAATAAATATATCAGATGCATTAAACAAGTAACGAGACCAAAGAAAAGCACACAACATTTAGGGTATCTTTGTTCTAAACTAATTTTTTATTTTGCTATGAAATTCTCTCTTTTATTGATTTTAGTTTATAAATCTTGGTGTCAATGTTATTAGTTGCTCTTATAATGTAAAGTTTCTTATTATATTATCTTTATTCTTTATAATTTGCATGCTGAATTATGATTTGATTATAGTATTTAGGTGTTTATTATTTTTTTAGTAATGGTTTTCATTTTTGAAAAGGTTGATGTTTACCCTAAATGAATGGTTTAGCTATTTCATGTGTCCCTAATATTTTTTTTCTATTTATGGAATTCCAATGACATTTCTATTGATGATATTTTATTTTTTATGCTAGCATCATAAATGTTTTTATTTTCTAGGTTTTAGATCTCAGGGTTCATAGCTTTTGTAAAAAGCATAAGAAATTTAAACATAATTGTGATTCAATTTTCTTAATTCTAGCCATTTTGATTTGAATAGTCACTTAATTAATTGTGATGTTGAATTTATTGTTATGATTAGTTTAAAATGCTTTAAGTGTTCATATTCATTTCTATAAATTATGGTTCACATTATTTCTAAGTTTTAACATCTTTAATTTTTAAAGTATCCTTAAAATGGATTTCTAGAGTTTGTACGCTAAGTCATGTACTATATTAGTCATTGTAGGTTTGGGGTTAGAGTATGTTAGTATTTGTAGGCTTGGGTTTATAGATTATATAGCAAGTCTTCTTTGGGTCTTATAGTAACAAATTCATATCCATTAGCATTAGTTGTTTAGCACTTTTTGTTTTGTGAATTTTTTTCCATAATTAGGAGGGATTGGACCCGAACCAATTCAATACATTACAACTTATAAAGGCCTAAGTAAGTATAACCAAAAAGAAATTTAGTGTCAAGCTTATATCCTAACTTTTATGTAAATGAATGTTTATAATAATTCCATTTCTATTTCTTTTTAAAATTTAAGAAAATCGCACATTATAGAAATACATGAGTTAGAAAATCCATTTTCGCTTTGATTTAAATAAGTCCAATCCCAAGTGGTGATTTTAAATCTAAATTGAACCTTTTGGTGTGAATATTCCTAAGGTAAAAATCCAAACCCTAAAATCAATTAAAAATTTCTTATCTACTCTTTTATATGTGATTATGAGATTTAATAGAAAGTGTGTGTAGAGAAAATAATTCAATCAAAATGGACATAGAAAAGACTACTACTGATAAAAAATTTAAAAGCTCAAAGTACTTTTTTAGAAAACAAATAGCGAAAAAGAAAGAAAGTTAAAGCTCAATTTGCAAAATTTGGAATTGATTAAAAGCAAAACCATTAAAGATCTAAGTTAGTTTTGGCTTGTAAGCCCATTAAGATCTTTTATAATTATTATTGGTGTTTGTTAGTTTTATGTTATACCGTAAGTATACTAGTCATATATTACAGTACAACTAATATCATTCCCATGAAGATTGAATTACAACTAATATCATTCCCATGAAGATTGAATATAGTCACCTAACAATTTGAATTACACCTTATTGAAGGCATAAAAGATTGAATTAATGAAAAATTAAAGTAAACTGACAAAACTTGAAGACTGAGCAAGTAAAAGGTAATAATGAAATTGAAGTTACACAATGATGGAAACGTAGGGATTATTCAATCCTCGTTTTGTCTTCCCTTCACATTATAAACTCAACTATGCTTAATCATAGTTATCCAAAGGTTTTGATTATCCTCCCTCCAGATTTAATCAAGTAATCCCAATTGAAATAGATAAAAATTAAGTTTCAATCTCTTGATTTCTCAAAACTACTCCTAACTTCTTAATTATTTGAAGCAAACCTAAAGATAATTAACTCACAATTAAAATCTCTCTTCAATTGCTTATTAACCTAATATTTGTAAGTCTATTAAGGTACCGACTCTCATTTTGCAACTTAAATAAAATATCTTGAATACAAGGTAATAAAATAGAAGAAGTGATGAGAATGTATCAGCTTAATGCCTTGATCTGGAACATCTGGAAAGTTGGAGTTAACTATTATGCCCAGAAAGTTCTAAAAATTACCTAGGTCATCCTACTCGCAAGTATACGAGGTAGTTGTAGTGATTACCTAGGGTCGTCTCCCAAGAAGGTGAAATTGATTCACTTAAATTAATTTTGAACAAAAAAATAAATAAATGCAATCCTAAACATTCTATCCTGATTGTTGAGTGAAGGCTTTAAAAGAAAATAACAAATTAGTCTAAAAAGTAAACGATTCGATCGGAAGCAAAGACAACTAGATTAATCAAAATGGAAGACTTTTGAAAATTAATTTCACTTTTTTAATCTCCTATGCATGCTTAAGGAAAATTATTTGTTAGTTGTCTTACTAAAATTAACATTTGAGTTCTAAATCAACTCGAATAATAAACTAATCTAACTTTCGTATTCAACAAGTTATTATCCAAATTAATTATGCAAACTTGACTACTAATTACCACTTAAGTTAATACATTTCTAATTCTTAACCTAAGCGTCTACAGTTTCTCGTTCTATATTAAACTTCTCCTCTCGGTCCTTCGTTTAATACCAAAATGATGCAAAGTTTGATCATGCTATTACATCCATTTAACTTAGAAACCAAAATAATTAATAAGACAACAAAATCGTAACTCATTTATGCATAGTTGATTAAAATAGATACATTAATCCTCAAGAAAAAGAATAAATCCATCATAGCATAAACATGGGTCATCATTCTCAAATACTTAAATCCTATAGTCAAAAATAAAAAAGAAGTATCAAAGCAATAAAAAAGTGAATACTAAAATTGACTATCAATCTTTAGCAAGGAAGAGAAGTTCAAAAGACAAAGATAAAAGAGTTCAACAATAGTAACAGAGATGAAACAAGAAATTAAAAACAAAATAAACCCTCGGATGAGAAATCTGGCGGTGGATCTCCTGCCTATCTTAGAACTCTGGCATTGGCTCTCGCCTTCTGCCTCTGCTCTACTCCTCACCCGACTACTCCCTGTTATGCTCTTCTTCTTTTTCCCTGCCTCTACTCTCTTATTTTTGTCTCCATCTTTTTGCCTCACCTCTCCCTCTGTTCTTTTTGTTCTAGCCAAATGTGTCTCCCGTAGTGTCTCTGGCGTGTTGAGTACGAAGAGTGTAAAATGGAATGAATGATAGAATCGTGAATCCATCTCAGCCGCCACCCTCTCTCTCTTTTTTGTAATATGCTCCTAGGTCTAGGGTTTTATGCCCTCAACCTTTGCAGCTGCCACATAATAATTAAAATGAGTATGGAAAAAATGTGTGAAGGTGGTCATGGCTGTGACTTATATGTCACAATCGTGAGACTTACCTGTGACTGCTGTGCATGTAAGTCATGACTATGACTTACACATGCACGGTTGTGCATTTAAGTGTGACTTACATGCATATTTCTTCTTATTTTATTCATGCCACATTCATAAAATAATCTGATTAAGATTCATGTAACATCCATACCAATTTCACTAAATCTATCTCACATTCAGATCAAAACAGAAGGATTTATAACCAAAATCAAGATATGAAATCAATTAAAAGCACTAGAAACTAGACACAACAATTCCCCCACACTTAAACTATGCTTGTCCTAAAAAAAAATAAAGAACACTAGACTATATAAGAATAAACAATGAAAATAACAATTTTCCCAGATAATAGTCAAAGATATCAATGATCATTTCAATAAGCACAACCTAAGAACTTGAAACTCATAATACTCCGTTAACAAGCTATTCTTCATATATTTAGCCAAAATCAACAAGCAATTCAATTCAAATAACCATTAATGAGTGCGATAGATACTCGCTCCACTCTCCATCCTCTCAAGCATTCAAAGGTAGGGTATATTCACTAATCATTCATTTCATATAAGGCATCTACCATAAGCTTGCTTACTAATCCAATCTCCATCACTCATATCAAACACAAACATCAATCCGAAGGTCTTTATTTTGGTTGTAATGGGGCCAGGCTGAGGGTAGAAACAAGGAAAATCGCAATTTAAAACCACAACACAAATTGGTCGTTTAAAATAATACAAAACAATGAACCATAACTCAATTCTTTCCTCTTATTTAACAAAATTAACACTTCCCCTTTTTTTTCACTTCTCTCCTCTTCTTTTCATTTCTGGTCATCTTTTCTTTCTTTCTTTTCTTTTCTTTTATATTTCTTTTTCTTTTTCTTTTTCTTTTCCTTTCTTTCTTTTTGATTGAGTTTTCCCTTTTTTTAAACTATATTTGTCATTTTTAGTTTTTTTATTTAGAACAAGATCACGTTTAGAAGAGGAAAAATGTAGAGGAGAGATACACATTATTACAACCTTACCCATTCCTAACTCAAAAGCCAACTATATATTATGATTCCCCTACACTTATTCAAACAATTATTCCCTAAACCCAGTCATACCTATTCAAATGCTCAACTTGCCTTATGGTAGGTACAATGAAGAGGATAAATAATTAAGGTCAAGGCTCATATTTTGGGATTAAAGAAAGAAAAGGTTTATATTAAGCTTAAAGGGACTTATTAAGGGTAACATTAGGGTGGCTTTTTAAGCAAAAGGGGTAAATCCTAATTGCCTTCATCATTTCAACGTTTGCATAAGAATATGTAATCTTGAATAGTATTTGCAAGCAAGTTCTAGAGTTCCATAGTCATGAAAGAATACTCTAAAAAAGAATACTCGAAATTGGTTTTTAATATTTTAAAATGGCTCAAATTCTTACCAAAGAAAAGTATCATTCATTTATCACAACAAGCTAATATTCTCTTAATCAAAATCCAAGTTTATCAGTCTAAACATGCAAGTATACTCATTCACTCATATTATTCATTGCTAATCCCAATCAGTTCCTTTAATATCATGCATCTCTAAATAATAAATGGGAAAAACAAAAACACAATACATAACTAATGATTTTTTTAATACTCCCCTTATACTTGAACATCATACCATTCCTAATGTGATACAAAAAAGTTTTTAAAAAAAGGTATAAGACACAAGAAAAAAAATTAACACAAACAAGAATAAGCATTAAAACTGAAAGAAATTAAACTAACAAGCATAAAGAAAGCGATAAAAATACGATACGAATGTGGGGGTGATCATTGCGTTGATCTGGTGTGGAATGTGGTGTACTGCGTCGAGGAATGAAGATAGCTACAAGGAAAATAGATAAAAGAGATGGAAGAGACCTGCGCACATAAAGAAAACAAACTAAGTTAAGGTTCACTAAGAGAAATAATAACAAATAAATAATTGAAAAACAAATAGAAATTAAATTGGTTTCTTCTTTAATGTCTTGTAGTTGGACATCTCAATGGTCATGCTCAAGGTGGGTCACTCAAAGTGATTGATTCCACCGTTTCCTCCTTTTCATTCGAATCTGTCTCTAAGAATCTCGCACACACTTGCTCAGCTACATCCATTAGCAATTGGTAGTGTTCATCACTCTCTTTAACTAAGTCCAACTTCTTTTTTTCTTCTTCTTGCAAGGATAAATCAAAATTGGCACGTTAATTTGATCGAAAAAAGAACAGTCTTCAGAAACAGTAGAAGTAGTAATAGGTTCAACATTAAAAATTGAATATTATATTATTTCTCCTAAGACTGTCATGGTTAATTTCCCATTCTTCACATAAATCAAAGTGTTGGTAGTGGCCATAAAAGGCCTCCCTAGGAATATGGACTGCTCATTTTTCTTTCTCCTTCACTTGCCCCATATCTAGGACAACAAAGTCTACGGGCACAATGAATCCTCCCACTTTCACCAACTTGTCTTCCATTATTCCTTTTGAATAATGGATTGATCTATTAACTAATTGCAAACACATGTTTATAGGTCTTAACTGTCCCAGATCTAATTTCTCATAAATGGAGTGAGGCATAAGCTTTGTGCTTGCTTCAAGATCAAGCGTACCCTTAACCTCATCACCATTACCCATTGGTACTTGCATGATAAAACATCTTGGATCTTTCAGTTTAGGGGTAAATGTGACTGCAGAATTGCACTTGCTACTTCCAAAACTGGCACCTTTTTGTTAGGCTTAAACTTTCATTTCTTGGTGTTTAGTTCCTTAAAGAACTTGACATAAGCTGGAATGTTCCTAATCACATCTACTAAGGGCAAATTAACATTGACCGTAGAAATCATGTGATATAGATAGGAAACTTGTCCACCTTGTTTTGATTCCTTAAGGTAACTTGGATATGGAATTGGTGGTCGATAAGGATTCGTCTCCTTGTGCAATTCTTATCCTTAATTGTCTTTGGTGTCATACCTGAGTTTTTCACCCTTTTGAATGTAACTTGAAGAGTTTCTCCCATTGCTTTTCTCATTCCACTCATCTTCTTCTTGGGTGAGGCTTTCCTTCTCTTGATTACCAGTATCAGACAGCTCAAAAGGAAACTTAACATGATTGTCAATTACTTTACCACTTCTCATAATAGTGATTGCTTGGGCTTGCTCGGGTTGACTGGGCAACCTTCCCTTTTGATTGTTATACAATTGAGCTACAAGTTGCCCTACTTAAATTGCAACCCTTTTGACAGATGCTTCTAAGGAGTCGAATCTCTTCTTGTTCGTTTCTTGATTCTGAGTTGTGACTTGAATGAATTCATTAAGGCTTTCCTCTAAAGAAGGCTTTCTCAGCAGGTTGTCATTTGAGGATTGCCTTTTGAAAAATTTTGGCCTATGAAAATTATGATGTTGTGGTTGGGGTTACATTGGTGAACTATTAGTCTTCCAAGAGAAATTGGGGTGGTTTCTCCAACTAGGGTTATAGGTGTTCGAGTATGGATCATTTCAGTCCCTTGGTTGAAAACTGTTAAGTGAGTTAATTTGTTCTTTCCCATCAAAAGGTTTGTAAGAATACATACAAACATTAGCTCTATGACCACAAGATCCACATATACCACATACTTCTTGATTTGGAACGTTATGGGGTAGTCTAATAGTTAGCATTTTTATATGCCTCGTTAACTCAACTAACTACATGGCCAATTTTTAATTCAAGCCCACTTTATGAACTCTAGCTCTTCTTCCCCTCATGCTCTTTTTTTGAGAATCAGCCTTTAATGTTTTTAAGATTTTATACATTTCTTCGACCTTCCTCTCTCATACAGCTCCTCCTACTACATTGTCTATCATGTATTGTCACTGCTGTGTCAACCCATCATAAAAGAATTAGTTTAACATGTGAAGCGGAAAATGATGGTTTGGACATTGTATCCACAAGAGCTTAATGCATTCCCTCTTCTTGTGGAATGGCTCTCCCTCTAACTGAGTGAATAGAATTTTCCCATGAATTTGTTATACACCTCCTCCTATGTAGTCAAAGACTCGAAACGAAGGGTCATTAACCATGCCTTAGCCCGATCCTTCAATGGGTATAAGAAGCATCCTATTCTGAGTTGATCTTCTTTTAATCCATCCAATGGAAAGTTTTAGAGAGTGGTATAGAATTCTCAAATGATGTTTAAAGGGTCTTCATTGGGAACCCCATAGAAAGATGGCAGCATGTTATAATGGATGCTCTTCAATTTATAGTTCCTAGCTACCTCTCCCAAACGTATACACGAAGTGGCAGTACTAATCAACAATCTAGCAAACTCCTTCATCACTAATTGCCTTTCACCCATCTTTTGGTTATTAATTTGATCTTCGCTCTTGGGTTCCTCGCAATTGTCTTTAAAGTCCCCTTGAAATCGTCGTATACGATGTATATTATCAACAAAAGGGATAGGTTCTCTATTTAAAGATCTCCTTCCTAGCATAAACTAAACAAGTGCTCTTCATAGAGCCATCCCACCTAACTTAAACTAACTAAAAGTAATGCTCAATTAATAACGAAAATTAAACAAACACACACAACACAATCAATTAACAACAAAAACTAAATAAACAAATCAATAAAACAACATAATAAAATATATATGTATAAACAAACAAACACAATCAAAATCACTTAAGAAAATAAAAACAATCAAAATTAATTTAATTTCAAAACACTAAATGCCTCCCTGGCAGAGGTGCCAAAAACTTGTTATGCCCAAAAAGTTCTAAAAATTACTTAGGCCATCCTACTCGCAAGTATACGAGATAGTTGTAGTGATTACCCAAGGTTGCCTCCCACAGAGGTAAAATTGATTCACTTAAATTAATTTTGAACAAAAACAAAAATAAATGCAACCCTAAACATTTTATCCTGATTGTTGAGTGAAGGCTTTAAAAGAAAATCACAAATTAGTTTGAAAAGTAAACGATTCAACTGGAAGCAAAGATGAATAGATTAATCGAAATGGAAGACTCTTAAAAATTAATTTCACTAATTTAATCTCCTATGCATGATTAAGAGAAATGATTGGTTAGTTTTCTTACTAAAATTAATAGTTGGGTTTTAAATCAACTCAAATAATAAATTAATCTTTCTTATTCAAAAAGTTATTATCTGAATTAATTATGGAAAACTGACTACTGATTACCACTTAAGTTTATATATTCTAATTTTTAATGTAAGCGTTTATACTTTCTTGTTCCATATTAAACTTCTCCTCTCGGTCCTTCTTTTAATACCAAAATTATGCAAAGTTTGATAATGCTATTACATCTATTCAGCTTAGAAACCACAACAATTAATAAGACAACAAAACCGTAACTCATTTATGCATAGTTGATTAAAATAGCTACATTAATCCTCAAGAAAAAGATTAAACCCATTATAGCATAAACATGATTCATCATTCTCAAATACTTAAATCCCATATTTAAGAATAACAAAGAATTATTAAAGCAATAAAATAGTGAATATTGAAATGGACTATCAATCTTTAGCAAGGAAGACAAGTTCAAAAGACAAAGATAAAAGAGTTTAATAATAGTAATAGAGATGAAATAAGAAATGAAAAAGAAAATAAACCCTCATATGAGAAAGTCGGTGGTTGATCTCCTACCCAGCTTAGAACTCTGGTGTTGGCTCTTGCCTTCTACCTCTGCTCTACTCCTCATTTGACTACTCCCTATTGTGTTCTTTTTCTTTTCCCTGCTTCTACTTTCTTATTTTTATCTCCATCTCTCTGCCTCACCTCTCCCTCTGTTCTTTTTGTTCCAGCCTAATATGTCTCCTGTAGTGTCTCTAGTGTGTTAAGTATAGAGAGTGTAAAATGGAATGAATGATAAAATCGTGAATCCATCTCAACTGCCACCTGCCTTTTATTTTTTATAGTGTGCTCCTAGGTCTAGGGTTTTGTGCCCTCAACCTCTACATCTGCCATAAAATAACTAAAAAGATTATGGAAAAAATGTGTGAAGGAGGGGTCACGATTGTGACTTACACGTGCACGGATATGCATGTAAGTGTGACTTACATATACAATTCTTCTTGTTTAGTTTGTGCCATATTTACAAAATAATCCGATTTAAGATTCATGCAACATCCACACTAATTTCACTCAATCTATCTCACATTTATATCAAAACAAAAGGATTTATAACCAAAATCAAGATATGAAAGCAATTAAAAGCAATAGAAACTAGACACAAAATTGACCTTGATGTTTCCGCTTTTGGTCTTCTTTTTTGTGATATGCCCTTTTTTGTGTTTTTCTTCCTTTTTTGGTATCTATCTCAACTCTAATCGCTTCCCTCTATATCCTTCATAATTTCTTTACATAGAAAAACTAGGTTTTTTAGAATATATACAGTCACTTACATGGTCGTATAGATGAAAATGTATCTCAAAATCCCCTCTAAATCATGAATTCACACAATTGCAGAAACTTACATAGGCACATACATGACCGTTTATGTCAACATACATGGCCATATATCTTCACATGGGCATAACACAATGTCTTCAACTTTACATATTTACAATGACTTACAAGGTCCCTATACACGATCATGTAACTCCAAAGTTGCTTCAATTCTTCCATTTTAAGCCTTGATTTCACCCAAAATTTTCTCCTTTTGTTATATGAAAGCAATTATCACCTAAAAACACACTTGAAGCAAACTAAGTACCAAAAAATTCTTAAAATATTTAATTAAGATCGAACTCTTGACTTAAAAAAATTAATTAAAAAATACACAAAACACTAACAAGAACATAAATTTAAGTCCTAAACACATGATTATCATATAAGAAAACACTAAGAACACACTTTAACACCTAGAAAATACACTATAATTCACCTCTATCAACTTCACCACACTTAAGTCTTTGTTTTTCTTTAAGTAAAACTAAGACCACAAAATAAAAAAATATACAAACACATAATCATACAATAATGTAGTAATTGTATAATGGCATCAAATCTCATGAAATTAACTTTAAAATTTCCACTACAATAACTTATTACATTCATGTTCAAATGCTTTGATTTAAATATAAATATTAACCAAAATATTGACACTTGTTCATATATCTATGGCACTTGTAAGCATAAACTCATTTTTAGATAACAATTAAAAAGGTAATCATCACTAAGAAACCATTTATGAAATTTACTTTGACCATTAACAGGAAGGTCCATAGGTTTTCTTTTATTGACAACATCATATCTATCAAGCTTGGTTGGAGTGTCATTCTAGCGTTTTGATGCGAGGACAAACATTTTGTCTTAAATGCCCTCAGTTACTCAGCTATATCACAACTCACAGTTAGCTACTAGCTTTATTCTTGACCTAATTTTTAAATAAGTCAACGGAATAGGAAATTTATTTCACACATTTATAACAGATTTTGTTATCTTTTTTTTCACATTTTACCTACATCACTTCTTAATTTCTTAGTTAATCATTCCCATAAAGGCTACTAATAACATCTACCAATTTAAATTAATTTAATTATAAGTATCCAAACAAGTGTCATTAATTGATATAATAAGTATAATATTCTAATTAACATACATATTCATCTTAAAAACACTTAAAACATAAACTTCAAAAGCTAATGTTTCTTCACAAATTAAATAATTATGTTTACAAATAAGCTATTTCCTTTTAATTTTATGCTATTGACACATTCAAACAATGCACACATATGTAGTAAAAGGTTTACACACCTAATAAAAAACTAACACAATGCAAATAAACTAACACAAAGCGAATGCAAGTTCAAACACAAATGCTATATAAGTGCATATATATCACCAATTTTGAACAACACATTGTCCTCAATATGGAAAATGAATCACAAATAAAAACAATACACATAACAAATATAACAAACAAAAATAAAAGGAATGAAAACAAAGGTATGAGTACTTATGGGGATTGTGGTGGTGATGGCACTAGAGAAGGAACTAAGGCACACTACATGCCATGAACTTCCGTTAATAAACTCTCTTCAAAATAAACATTAAAAATAAAAATAATAAAGCAATATAAAATATGAAATTATTTAAAACCTAACTAAATCATAACATGCTAATTTTAAGGTCATTAGCTTCACCATTTTAGTGCCATTATTTTTCAACCAACTCCTCTTTTAAATGTTAAGGTTCTATGTACCATCACACTAGGCCTCATGCTTCTTATGGCCAAAATATTTTGCCTTACAGCTCTCATTCCCTTTTCAATTATCTCCACCATTCTCTTTTCTTATTTTCCATTAATTTTCAACTCTAGAAAGGGTGGTTTTTGAATGGAGGATATCATGGGTGCTTCCATTCTCACTAGGATCTCTTGCTTCAATTTAACACCCAACTCCTCTTTCCTAGTTCTCCTTCATCCTCTACTTCCCCAAAACTTACTTCCTTTATATTGCACACCTCTTTACTCTTTTATACACTCATCCACTATATAGATTTTTATGCAAGAGTTAATTTCCTTCAAATTCTTCAATAACTTATTCATATTAAATTCCACTTGCTCATCACTAACATGAAGGATAAGTTTTCCTTCATGAACATCCATTAAAGCTCTTCTTGTATTCATAAATGATGTACTAAGAATTAATGGATAAGTCCAATCCTCTTCAATGTCTAGCACTACAAAATCCACATGAATAATAAACTTGTCCACTTTTATTGGCATATCCTCCATTACATCAAATGGTTTCTTTATGAATTTCTCCACCAATTGGATTAGCAAAGAAGTTAGCTTCATGTCTCCTAGCCCCAATTTCCTAAAAATTAACAAAGAAATAAGATTAATATTTACATTTAAGTCACATAAACATTTAGAGAATTCTAAATTACCAACTACATAGGGCATAATAAAACTCCCTAGATTTATCAACTTTGAGGTTATGCGGTTAGTGATTATTGAGTTGCAACTTTCAATCAAAGAGATAGTTTGATTAGCCTCGCATACACACACACACACACACACACACACACACACACACACACACACACACACACACACACACACACACACACACACACATATATATCAATATTTAAAATTTACCGTATAGGAAAGATATAGCTATAGCTAGCACAGGCAAGTACAGGTTGATCCCACAAAGACTATAAATACAAGTAATTCCCCTTTTTCTATTATCTAACCTATGAAACATATTTTTGGTTTTTAATTAAAAATTAAACTAAATAAAAAATTAAGAATTAAAATAATTCTGAATGCATGATAGAGGAAAGTACTTCGAAAAATCAATATCAAATAATAATATATAGGTGATGAATCCCCCTAAGAATCATTAAATATTAACCCTTTATTATGCAATTTTATTATTGATTATTGGATCGTGAAAATTCCTATCTTATATCAATATATTTATCAGGACTATTAATAACTAATCCTTCAGTTGATAAATAGAAATCTTTCTAGTTAAAACCCCTACGACTACTTTATCAATATATGAAATCCGCTATTAGGTTTAACCCTAATCTGGAGGATTTATGCTAGCTTATCTATAGGTTTGCATATAACTCCTTCCAATTATGGTAAATCTACTCATATGAGATGATTTTTGAATATCAATCATATGAAATCAAACCACGCATTAATATTCTAGATATATTGGAATAAGAATAAAATGTATAATTGAATGATAATAAATTAATCAATATAATTGCTTTAAATAAAAGATCAAAATATATTGTTATTTCCATTTAGGGTTCATCACACCTAGTCGATAAACATGTTTAACTACTAGTCGTAGAAAACAAAACCAAAGATAAATTTGCAAAAAAACTAATAGAAAACCAAGAAATCATAATTTTAAAATTTTCTTTCTCTTTTATTAGATCTTCTTGCAAGTTTAGATTTGATGTTGTTATATAATAGATCTCTAGATGTATTCTTTATGTTTTCCTCATCCTTTGATTAGAACTACCACCTATAAATGTGTCTCATGATTAAAATTGATTGGAAACTTAGCTCTTCTTTATTTTCCTCCATTTACATCCTTATATAGCAAAAGCTAGGGTTTCTGGGTTATACACAATTAACTTACAAAAGAGTGTGAGTGACCGTGTATCTCTAGAGCACTTGAATTCATGATTTTACATAGGTAATATTTGTATATATAAAAATACATATGCGCGTAACTCTACATGACCAGAACAAAAAATCTTTAATATTCACACATTATAGAGACTTACACAATCACTATGCACAGTCATATAGGTCCTTAGTTGATTCAAATCTTCATTCCATGCCACGATTTTATCTGAATTCTTCTCCTTTAGGTCTACGAAGGCAATTATTACCAATAAATGCCCTTGAAGAGAATTAAGTACCAAAAATACAACAAAACTATAAAATATCAAGCAAAACACATCAAATATGGGTGTATAATTATAGTCAAATATGCATTTATCAAAGATCCCCACACTAAAGCTTTTGCCTATTCTAAAAAAAACCATAATCTAAATCATTAATCTTAAAAACATCTATCCTTCTTTAATGTCAACCTATATATCCATACTCTAAATTGTAATATCATATCAATCAAATTAACATACAATTAGAATTAAGTTGTCCTAAAACTAACTTCAAAAGTAAATATCAATAATAATCAAATCAATAATCTTTTTGAATTAAAAAACATAGTTCTTTACACCCCACCAAGATTTCACTCAATGCACTCAAGTAGAACTCTTAACCACAAGCTTGCAATTTTATCATATCTCCACCACTTATAAGTAAACTAGAAACAAGAATGAAAAGGTCTTTATAAAGGTTTAATGGGACTTTCGAAAGGTGTGATTGGAATAATCAAAGGTTTTCTAAAATTGAAAGAAATTTACAACATCCGAGATTTCAAGAATCTTATTCTTTCACAATATATAGGTACTTTATAACATGAATCCATTGGTATCATATTTTAAACACTTCTCTTTTCTTATTTTTTCTATGCTCCCAGCATATTTTTTTTGTCGAGCATTCACCATGTACCACAATTAAAGAAATATTAGACCTTTTAAATTTTCAAGTTTCAAACAATCAAATAATGTAAATAACCTTTAAGGTTTAAATTAATAAAAAGGCTTCAAGAAAGATAGAGGGAAGAGCTAATATTTTAGTTAAAATAAAGGAAAATGACTAAGGCTCAAAATTGGTTATTCCTAAGGGATAAAATATGGTAAGGTAACTATCAAGACAAAGGCTAAACAAATGTTAAATCTAATTACCTTTATCATATCAATGCTTCTAATTGAACATATTTGGTCTCAATATATATAATAAAAGCAAGTTCTAAAGTCATCCAACTATGCATGATAACACACATAAAAGAATAAAAAAGATTTAAAATTTTTGAAAATTGCTCTTAGGCTCAAAAACTCACGAAAAAGTATATGGTCTTATGTGCGTAAATAGTATGTAATTTCTTTCAAATTGACTATTTCAATGATCACTTACAATATGACTTATAAAAGCAAATTTGTTTTAACTATTATCCTTTTAAATACTAATTCAAATCAATAATCAATAATGAAATAAAATATTTATGGACAAATTTTAACTAATTCAAATATCAATTAATAAGATTTAATAACAAAGACTATAATCTGCGTAAGAAAATTATAATCCCCATCCCTACACTTAAAATTGTACATTGTCCTTAATGTACACAATATAAGCACATATAAATAAAAAGTGAGAAAAGTTAAGAAATCGGTACTTCCATGAGTATTAAGAATTTCATTTTCTGATTGTGACGAGGGATCCATTCAATACTAGATAGAGACACCCTTATAAAATATAAATGAAAAGAGATAAAAAGATAAAGGAAAATAAAAATAACAATGAAGGAGACAAATATAAAATATGAAAATAAAAATAAAAATGAAAATAATGTTAAAGTCCTATGCTACACAAAATAAAAACAAAACGAAATAGAATTGAAAAAGAAACTATCCCAAATATTTGGTTACCTCCTAAGTAGTGCTTGTTTAACGCTGATAGCTCAATGTGCCCTGCATGTTAACATCATCATGGGTCTATAATCAGTGGCTTACTTCGACCTGTTTTTGACCATGACAATTTAGTAGCCTGTAAATAAGTCAAATGTTTCAAGATAAGAGCATAATTTATTAAATTAGTAAATCCTATCGACTTCATTAATGCCTTTTTAATGAAAAACTGTTAATAAAATTAAGAATAACAAAACTCTTTGAATCTCTGGTTAGCTTAAACAATTTTTCCTCTAGGAAATGGGAACCATCACTTAAGGTAACTACTAATGATTGATTAGTAGTTCCCTCAATTGGCTCCTCCTGTTGTTCTTCTTCCACCACCTTTTTCCACTCTTCTACTTCCTCTTCCTAGAAAAAGATTCCTTCCTCTATTTCTTCAATTATCTTTTGCCACTTCTCTACCTTCTCATCTTTGAAAGAGGCTTCCTCTTCCTTATCTTTTGCTTTTACTTCCTTTGTCATTTGTTCATCATTCTCCTCTAAAGCAACAATTACCCCTTCATCTTCTTAAAATCCAATTGATTCACGAAATAAACTAATTGACTTTTACTAATTGTGTTAATTATGTAATAACCGTAAGTGCATGGTGTAGCTGTAGCTAGTACTAGTAAGTACATTTCAATCACATAAAGACGGCAAATACTAATAGTTACTTCTATTCTATTATCTAGTTTACATATTTGATTTTGATTTTTAATAAAAGAAAATAAAACTTAAGCAAATAAAATAAAAAAGGAAACAATATTGAACAGAGAAATAACAAATCACTAAGAAAGATATCAACATAAAAAATTAGCATCTAGTTTTTGAATCCCCCTAAAAACCTTAATTAGTTGATATTCTATTATGCAATTGTTTTATTGACTATTAGACCATGGAAATTTCTATGTTATGCTAATATCTCTCTTGAGTCTAATAACACATAATCCTAAGGTTATCAAATGAATTACTCAAGATAAAGTTTATAGGATTGCTTTACAGATTTGTGAATTTCTCCACTAGGTTGACCCTAACCTAGAGGATTTATGTCATCCTATCTCCAGGGTTGCAATCAACTAAATTCAATTATGGTGAATCTATTCGTACAAGGATTTCTCAACCTCTATCTTATGAAATCAGGTGTTGATCTAATATTCCAGATCTATTGGAACATAAATTAAACTCATAATCAAATCACAATAGATCAATTAAAAAAATTGCATTAAATAAACAAATCAAAACATAATGTGGCATAAATATAGGGTTCACTTTACCTAGTAACTAAAGGAATTTAGTTACATATGATTGAAAACGATGTCAAATAATATCATAAAGAAGAACGAACAGAAAATAACGGGTTTATAATTCTAAATCTCCCTTTTTTTTATCTCTTATCAAATATTCTTACAAGGTAGAGGTTTGATCTTGTATTCCAATGAATCTTTCGATGATTTCTTCATGTTTTCTAGTTCTCTGACTCAAAATCAACCCTTCTGAATGAGCTGTAGCTCTGTAATTTCCTTCTAATGTCTCCTCTCTTATTTTGCCTTTGGAAACATCTTTTTATAGTAAATTTTAAGGTTCTAAGAGATGCAAAGTTATGCATCAAATCGTGCATAAACCAAAATCTCTAGAATTCACGAATCTGTATAGCCTGAGAGAAGCACACAGGCTTATGCACGGTTGTGTATCCCTTCTGTGCTTCAAATCTTCATTTTATATTGCTTTATTATCCTAATTATTCTCCTTTAAGTCCATGAAGGTAATTATAACCTATAAACACATATGGAACAAATACCAAATATACAATAAATGTATAAAATATTAAGCAAAAATACATCAAATATGGGTTATAAATATGCTCAATTATGCATCTATCATCAACCTTCTTCTCTTGTTCACTCTAAAGCATTAATAGGCTTAAATAATATGATATATTATGTTCATATTCTAGTGAAGAAAATCTCTCTTCAAATTCATGTTGGCTAGCTGCACTTTTAGCAAGGCATTCCATTATTCTATTTGTCAGTCACTCTTCTTGCTATTGTTGTTATACAGATTTAACTGGAGCATAATCAATCCATCCGTAAACATAAGGGTTGCTCCACTCTAAATTATAAGCATTCTTATAGAGTGCATTCTAAGATCGATTTTGCATGTTTAGTTGCTCCCACTTATAGTTTAGTGCCTGAAATTTATAATTGCCATGGTTACTCCCACAAATTTTGCAACATTGAATGGATATCAGTTAAGCCTTCGAAAATATGTGACTATACCTCTCTTACCTTTATTTCCAAAATGGTGATGCTACCATAGACAATGGCATATCTTAAGTCCTATAAGAATATTGTTTGCTCCATCCTTCCATTGTGGTTTTATGGCTATAGTGATGAATCTCAAAGCCTAGCAATAAGCCACAAACTCGAAGTCAAAGTAGAGAGGTTTAAAAGATAAATGAATGAATAAGTCAAAAAGAAAATAAAATAAATACAAAAATAATGGTTAGATTAATAAAAGCTAGGCTTCCCTAATATTACAGACCCCGACAACGATACCAAAAACTTGATTGATTTTTTTATATATCAATATTTAAAATTTACCACAAGTGCACATTATAACTGTAGCTAGCATAGGCAAGTACGCGACAATCCTAGGAAGACTATAACTAATAGTAATTAGACTTTTTCTATTATCTAATCTATGAATCAGATTTTTTGTTTTTAATTAAAAATTAAACTAAATAAACAAACTAGGAATTAAAACAAGTATGAATGTAAGATAGAGGAAATTATTTAGAAAAATCAATATTAAATAATAGTGTCTAGGTGATGAATCCCAATATTAACCTTTTATCATCTAAATATATTATTCATTATTGAACCATGGAAATTCCTATCTTATGTTAATATTTTTCTCATGACTATTAACAATCAATCCATCAATTGATTAATAGAAATCTTTATAATTTAGGATTGCTTTATCAATTTATGAATTCCACTATTAAGTTTGACCCTAATTTAGAGGATTTATGTCGACCTATATCTAGGTTTACATGCAATTCCTTTCAATTATGGTATATCTATTAATACAATATGATTTCTCAATCTTAATCATATAAAATCAAATCATTCCCTAATATCCTGGATATATTAGAATTAGAATAAAAAGAATAATTGAATGACAATAAATCAATCAATATAATTGCATTGAATAAAGATCAAAACATGTTATTATTTCCACTTAGGGTTCATCACAACTAGACACTACTACTCATAGAAATAAAAAGATAAATCTAAATGAAAATTAATAAAAAACAATGAAATCATAATTCTACATTTTCCTTTTTTATTGTTATCTAATGGATCTCTTGACATATTCTTTATGTTTTCGTTATTCCTTGATCAGAACTATCAGCTCTAAATGTGTCTCATGAATTAAAATTACTTAAAAAATTGACACTCCTTTATTTGACTCCACTTACATCCTTTTATAGTAAAAACTATGGTTTTTGGGTTATACATGGTCAACTTACACAAGTGTGTGAGTGATTGGGTATCAACAGAAACACTCGAATTCCTAATTTCACACGATCACAAAGACTTACATGGGCAATATACATGGCTATGTATATCATAATATAAGGGCATGTAACTCCACACAACTAGAACAAAAAACCTTCAATCTTCACACATTTACACAGACGCAATCACTATATATGATCGTGTAGGTCCTTAGTTGCTTCAAATCTTCATTCCATGCTATAATTTCATTTAAATTCTTCTCTTTTTGGTCCATGAAGGCAATTGTTATCTATAAATGCACCTATAGTGAGTTAAGGACCAAAAATACAACAAAATTATAAAATATCAAGCAAAACACATCAAATATGGGTGTGTAATTATAGCCAAATATGCATTTATCATATATCCTTGAGGAACTTCGCATACTTGGGCATGTGTTCCAAAGCTTCCACAAAGGCAAAAGAGTCACTTTTGAACATAACTTTTTCACCAATTGATAAGTTTAACCTTAACATTTCAAAGTGAACAATTATAATCATAACATTTAAAAAATGTTAAAATTGGACCCCACCACAACAAAAAATTTAACCTCGTTTGTTAAATGCCAAGTTTGCGTTGACCTAGCATTTTTATTATTTTATTATGTTTGTGGGCCCCATGTGCTACATTATTGCTAATGTAGCAAAGTGGGATGCACTTATTTAAAAATACAACAACCTTATTTTATTATTAAATATGGGACCCACACTTTAAATAAACATTTCTAAAATTGTTATATTTTATTATTAAGTGTAGGACCCCCTTTAATTAAACATTTCTAAAATTGTTAAGGGTGAGGTGGTGAAGTATTGATAACCATATGTCTAAAGGGTGAGCTACCTTCTTTTACATGTTTGATAAACTTCGATGGTGAGAGAAAGCTTCCATGGCAGCCATTGGGACTTTCAATGCTAGCAATTGCATCAACAATAGGGGTTTTAGATCTACTTATAAGGCAGAGATCTTTCCTGGGTTCCTAGTTGTAATTGAGCAACTTACATTTGGAAGATTCTAGGGTGTTTAATAGTTTCATACTGAAATTAAAACCCTTTGAAGCCTGCATAATCCAAATCTTATCACTTTGATTAGATATCATGTCAGAGAGACAGAGATGTTCCTAATTCATAATTATTTGCCAGGTGGTAATCTTGAAAAGTTCATATAGGAGAGGTCAATGAGGGTTGTAAATTGGTTAGTGCTTCATAAAATTGTTTTGGAGATAGCTCATACTCTTGCCTACATGCATGATCAATGTGTGCCTCATGTACTCCATCGTAATGTCAAGCCCAACAATATCCTTATAGAAGAGGAATTTTATTGCCTACTTATTTAACTTTAGTTTAGCAATACTCCTGGGCAATTTAGAAACTATGCCACTAAAGGTGTAGCAAGTACTTTTAGGTATGCTGCCCCAAAATATGTAATGACATGCCGTGTTTTAGATAAAGCTAATGTATATAGCTATGGGTTTATGTTGCTTAAGCTACTTTCAGATAAGAAAGCTTTGGCTTCATTTTCACATTATGAAAATGGTTTCAACTTCATTGCTTAAGGATGTATGATCCTTCGATAAGGTCGGCAAAAGAGTACTTCTTTATGGTGGGATTATGGGATGCAGGTCATCATAATGATTGATAAGTGTAAATTGCATCGTGTTTAGGGAATATTTTGATATATTTTTAGCCATTAATTCAATCATTTAGTATATGTGTAAGTTAGAATTGTGTTAGTTTGTTAATTATTTATGTTTTAAGTGTTTTATGGGTTAGTACAACCTTTTGAGCTTAAATATTATATTTTTTAGGTACCTTGATGCATTTGCTAGTGTTTAGGGTTAGTATTGGAGAACGAAGAAGTTTCAGAAGACATTCGAGCCGAAACAATTCAAGCCATGATCGTGATAGACGACTCAGATGTGAGCCACAATCGTGGCCTATGTCGGGTAGACGAGCAGTCGCTTACAAACTTCACGTTTCGAGAGACTTTTTGGACCTTTCAGACCTCGAAAAGTCCTTAGGATTACCCAAAACATAAAAGGCTATTTAAAGAACATTAAAAGGAGCACAAAGGAGATTTTTACATCAGCCACACTTGAAACCCTAAAGAGAGAATACTGAGGGAGAGAAAGAAGAAGAAGGAAGATAAAGAAGAGGAAGAAGAAGCTGACGCGATGTGTTTCCCATCGTCGCTGCCTTCCATTGTCTATTCTAAGTAATTATTTCCTTTTCGTTTTAATTCTATTTATGTATAAAATTGAGATGGATAGTATGATGATAGGATTTGGAATATTGATGATGTTCTAAACTCTCCTTTGGGATTTTTATTTTGATTTAATGATAATTTAGTTGATTGTGTTTATTGGACGAATGTGGTGATTTGATTGCATTCTTGCATAATTCGATAATAAACTGAGAGGGTAAACTGAATGAAAAATGATTAAATCGGATTAATGAGAGTTAGGAAATTTAACAAAAACCATGTCAAATCATATTGTGCGGAGAGAGATCCAATGTGATGTTTAGATAGTTTATTAGAGTGCTTCATATCTACTTAGGGTTTTGAATAATAATTTCTATTGCATCTTTTATTTTCATTTTTATAGTTTTTTATCTTAGATTTTAAGATTAGATTGCTCTCCTTCCTCGTGAGATTGACACCTTTAATATTAAGATTAAAACTTACCCCAATCAATGATCTTACGGAAGTTCTACATCTAGTAGTTGTGTGTATTGTTGACTCGCTCTCTAACAGACCTACAATAAGGGAAGTGTACATTAGCTAAAACAACTTCATCCTCTATTATGCTAGTTACAGGAATAGGCCTTATTGATTAAGGGTAGTATTTTGCAAGTTTTAACCTCACTCCATTGTAAGTAATTTGCTTTCTTAATCCTCACCTTGGAATGCTCTTAGATAGAGATAAACTAGATATTATCACTTGTAAAGTGTAAAATAGTTTTGCTCCAATTCTTAGATGTTGGTTCCCTCATTAAGGATTGCACAACAGAAGATTATAGATATTGATCACCATATATATGTGTATCTGAGTTTCATTTGTTTAAGGTAACTATAAAATGTTTCTAAGTTTGATGACTCCATCCCATGCTTGATAACTATTGTTTTTTCTATTCTCAAAGTAGTTACTACAATACTACACATATTGATTTATATTTCTTTAAACTTTAATATCATAATTTTTGGTGGTTTTACTGTCCATTTCATTTTTCTTTTGTTGGTTTCATGAGTAAGGACACATTTATAACTATTCGTACCTTCTTCCTCCTAATAGACATCTTTTAAAATATTCACACAATAGGACTACTCTCTTCCTTAATTTTCCTATTTAAACCGTACATGATGATTAAACTTAATAGATCTAATTCTAATTTTGTATGTTTAAAGACACAAGACCAATTTCTTCCTCATCCAAATTACCTAAAACCATGTTCTGCAAGAATTAAAGGAATGGTTTTTGTTAAATTAGTGAACTGACTGACTCATAATACCAGAAAAAGAAATTTCTCTTATTATAAATATAAGTCATTATAGGTAATTTAACAATTTTCCTAAAAGTTCAGGAGATAAAGGTAATCGCTATAAAAGCAGCAAAGGGTTGACAACTATATGTCTAAGGGGGTGAGCTAAATCACCTCCTCCTATATGTTTGATAAACTCAAATGGTGAGAGAAATCTTCCATGGTAGACATGTAGTTAAGAAATGTTTTCTTAAAGGGTGGGTCTTACACTTAATAATAAAATAAGGTTGTTATATTTTTTTAATAAGTGGGACTTTGCCATGTCAACAATAACGTGGCATAGGAGTCCCATAAAAGACAATAAAAAATAATGAAAATGTTAGGTCAATGTTGAACTAGCACTTAACAGACGGGGTTAAATTTTCCATTATAACGGGGTTCAATTTTAATGTTTTCTAAATTTTAGGATTATAATCGTTCACTCTGAAATGTTTGGGCTAAACTTTTCGATTGGCAAAAAAGTTAGGCTCAAAAGTTTGTGATTTCTTTAGTTTTTCCATGAAATTTGCAAATTACATATATAATTGATTCTTCTGTAGCCTCTATGGAAATGGGATTTTAATGTATATGAAGGGTGAGGAAAATAAGGAGTTTCCTCTTTCTTCTCTTCTTCCTTGTCCTTTTTCTCTTGACATACATTGGTATAGGGTTCAGCCCTTATCTTGGTTGGTTCCTATAACTCGCTTTCACTTATAACTATAATGACCTTCAATTGCTCCCTTTAATTTGAATTTACATTGCTCAGAAGAATCCTACACTTTGTGTAGACAATGCATTAGATAATTATCCCATTTAAAACTCCAAATTATGGATAGAAGAAGTATGATTCTAGACAATTTGGTTGAATTCAGTTTCCATCCTCTTTTTGGTTCTCATATTGGCTCATGAATTTGTAATTTAAAACACCCGTCAATTTGTCCATATTTGATTCTAAAGAACTGAGCCTATCTTGCTAAAATATTAATGGTCTTTGAGTTCTTATTTGATTTCTTGTATTATTAGGCCAAAAAAAATTTGGGTAGTTCTTCCACCCATGATTATTAGTATTAGAGTAGGAATTCTTACCTTGCTGACCATATTGTGCTCTTGTGAAGTTGAGCTACTTTATGTTGTTAATTCCCACTATGAAGTAATCAGCAAAGACATGGATTTCTTTTCCATATAACTCACATCCATACTATATTGCCTTCACTAGGTTAAAAGAAGAGGATTGCAACCTACTTACTTACTTAGTAAGGCTTGACTTTTGGGCTTACAAACAAACCTATCATTAAATTTGTAATTATCACTCCTGTATGCTCTTTGAAATTTTATTGCTTGCCTCCCTCCATTGTCAATAGCAAATATTATTTTCCATTTCTTCTAATGGGTCATATGTGGCATCGATTGTCTTTCTCATCAAAGAACCACCAGTTGTTGCATCTATGATCCTTCTTGCTTGTGTATTAACTCCATCGTAGAATGTTTGCAACAAGAATTCCTTCAGTAAGTTGTGGTTTGGAAAACTCCTTTGTAATTCTTTAAATCACTCCTTCACTTCATATAAGGACTCTCCATCATTCTAATAGAAATTTATGAACTCCTTAATGATTCTTATGGTCTTCATCATGGAAAAAACTTCACCAAAAATGCTTGTACCAATTTCTCCCAAGTTGTGACATTCCTGAGGATGAGAGAGTTCAACCATGCCTTTCAATGTATAAAGGAACAACCTTATCTTTACAACATCCTCAGATAGCCCATTATATCTAAAAGTTTTGTATATCTCCAAGAAGTTTGCCAAGTGTGTATTGAGGTCTTCATTGCTAATCGATAAAACTGCACATAGGTTTGTAACATATTTAATAAGGATGGCTTTATCTCAAAATTGTTGGCTACAACGGGTCATCTTGTGATGCCCCATTAATTCACATTAAAACCTTTCCTCTCTAAATCCATAAGGGTCCTTTATTGTCCTCTTTGATTTCCTTCTTCCTCTATTATTTTATCTATAGCTTCTTGACACTTTCCTCCTTAAATTTCTCTTTTAATATTGGTTATGTTAGAAATTGATGTATCTTATAATTTGCTTGAGATCTCTATGCTTCTTATGTTCATGTACCTAAATCAAAAAATAAAAAAGGTATCAAACTCCTTAAATCAAAAGAATTCAAATTGGATAAGATGCTAAAATTGTAATCCTTGATAAGTTCACTAAAAACTTTTTGCTAGTTTTACGTTATACCATAAGTATATGACTCGTATATTGTAGCATAACTAATATCGTTCCCATGAGGATTGAATATAGGCATCTAACAATTTGAATTACACTTTGTGTAAGGTAAAAAAAGATTGAATTAACTGAAAATTAAACTAACAAAACTTGAAAATTGAATAAGTGAAGGATAACAACAAAATTGAAGTTACTAAATGATGGAAACTTAAGGGAATATTTTATCCTTATTTTTTCTTCCCTTCACCTTGTGAATTCAAATATTCTTGATACTAGGTATCTAAAGGTTTTGATTACCCTCTCTGGAGATTTAATCAAGTAATCCCAATTGAGATAGATAAAAGCTAAGATGTGATCTCTCGATTTCTCAAAACTACTCCTAACTACCCAATTGGATTTGAAGCAATCACAAGGATAATTAACTGATAATTAAGATCTCTCTTCAATTGTTTATTAACCTAATATTTGTAATTCTATTAAGGTGTCAAATATCATTGTTTAACTTAACAAAAATATCTTGAGTTAATCTGTAACACCCCCTTACCGTAGGGTACGCACCGGGACGCCCGCAGGTCATTCCGGTACATATCCTATGATAAGGGAGCGCTACGTGCGAT
>JAOQMS010000008.1:33837350-33856638 GCA_027563885.1 Erythroxylum longipes | reverse complement strand
AACCAAACTCTTTTGTTTTATTAATAATAAATATTTTCATTTCAAAAGTAACTGGAAGAAAATTAAGTTATAAGTAATTAAATACACTTGCTTTCTAGGGCACTATATTTACATAACTCCAACAATGATTCAAGAGAATCGACATATGAGTGGACCATGAATTAGATATTAGGATTTACATAAAATACTAAAGATATTCTTACATAAATCATTTAGTACCAAGGTCAAATCATCCATGAAAACTCACATAAACTAATGCAATATTATAGGTTTTAATTAAGTAAATAACTGATTAATCAACTTAAGAATAAGTAGTTATACCTAAAGAGATAGCAATTTTATAATATAGGAAATTATATTGATCCAGATAAGACATAAGTTTTAAAGTTATTGAATTATGACAACAAAGATGATACAAAGGGAAATACTTATTTAGGAATTATTTATATTTGAATTATATACTCAATTACTTGCTTTTTCAATCTTCTTAGATAATACTTTTTTATTTTTTATTTTTTAATCAATCATTCTATTTTAATTCTTGACTAGTTACTAGTAAAAGAGTATTATGAACTATTATAGCTCTTTATAAGATTCATTCTTATTTATCACTATATTACTTATCATCAATAATTACACTTATCTTATGTTTTGAGTAAATATTGTATAA
Source organism: Erythroxylum longipes (assembly GCA_027563885.1). NCBI lineage: Eukaryota > Viridiplantae > Streptophyta > Magnoliopsida > Malpighiales > Erythroxylaceae > Erythroxylum > Erythroxylum longipes. The sequence goes on along the minus strand of JAOQMS010000008.1, from coordinate 33,855,968 downwards.
AGAGGGAAAACTTTAGAAGTGTAACACATACATCAATTTCCCTTAGCATCTATATAAGCATCCTTCATTCTTTATTGTTTTCTTTTTTTATCTTTCCTTCTTATATTCCTAACTATCCCAATTTAACATTGCTTTTTATTCTTTCAATATTTTCCTTTTAATGTATTACCAATATAAAAATTCCCCATTATAGATTCTTGATAAACAATAGTTGCTCAATCTACACAATCATGCTAATTTTAAAATTCTTCCCTTTTATTATTAAGGAATATTATAAATAAAATAATAATAAATAGAACTAATTATCTAATAAATTAGCAATTCAAATAAAAAAGAACAAAAAAGAAAAAAGAAAAAGTACCTAAAAAGCAAAGGAAAGTAAAAGGAGAGACAAAAGAGAGACACGAAAATAGAATAAGAATGGGAGGTGGTTTGTGACTGTACACTCTTATTATAATCTTAGTTTTGATCAAGAATATACCCAAAAGAAGCAGTTTCCTGCTCTATATCAAGTTTCGTGTACCCACCTTTTCTTGGCCACTATAGTGAAATAGTGGGTATTTGAATCCAATATTGATGAGAATACATGGTGAAAAATTAAATAGAAAATGATAGATTTTTTTAAGTGGGTGGTATAAGAAAGTTAGAATAAAATACATAACATATATTAAACGCTAATAAGGAATAACATATCGTCTCCACTAAAGACAATTTAAAATGGCAGAGGCAAGTGAGTTTATATAGCATTAGAGGGAAAAGATAACTCATCAAAATAATATATAATAGGTACATAAGTTTGATTTTATAACTAGTACCATAGACAATTTAAAACAACCCTATAATTTGCTTAATATATGTAGTTTAAACTATTAACATATGCAAAAGTTAATTTCAACTTTTCAAAAAAAATACAAAAGTCTTAGATAAAATGAAATATAAGGTGTTAGAAGCTTAAATTTTATAAGTATTTTTCTTTTCCATACAAAAAAAACAAGTATTAACATGGTCTTGTTTAAGATTACATAAAAATCCAAACCAAATATGGAGAATAATATGGATATAAACATGCCCATTTTTAAAATTTTTTATAACACCAAAACTAATATAGAGACCAACATGAGCATAAACATGCCCATGTTTCAAATTATATACTACTCCTTAAATGCTCTATAAGGGAACACAAGATATTACATGCTTCAGGTTTGAAAATAGGACATATATGATTTGTCCTGCTCCTTATCTTCTCCGAAGATAAATGTGGGGATTAACATAAACATGTTTTATGGCATGCGTAAGCAATCTAAGTCTCTACAAACCATATATGTTAATGTACTAAAATCTCAAATTAATTAGGGTTCTTGTAAGTTGATGGAATAGGCTTCATATACAAGGAATCATTTAGTTTATTAATTTATTATTGCTAATATGTACATTCAATAATTAACCTCGTTTTTATGTTTCTTCTTTTAGACTTACTTAAGATTTCAACCTTCTTGTTCTTAGCCCACCACATTGCTTGCCTCTTAGAAGGGATTCAATATGCCTAAAATGGTCACCAACTTTCCTTAACTCAATTGTATTTTCACTTTTTTGTTACTTCTTCTATCATATTATACAAGTAGTCAAATTTTGATTTTCTATCAATAATATAATCAAGGATTTTATAGAAAGCTTATTATAATTTCCTTTTACTACTATCATTGATATCATTATCCTCAAATTTTCAAACTTTATTTTCACATGTTGTCAAACAAAATCTATTTACCAACTCTTAAAAAATAGATATGTTTAAATTCATTTAATATAAACCCTACTTAAAAGTTTTAGTATGTTTCAATATACAATTCTCTAAAATTCAAATAATATGCAACTGTACTTTGCTAGTTGGGAAGCATCACTTAATTTAACTATGTATAGCCTGATAACATTGCCCCTTGCAACCATCTCCTTGACCTTATACAACTTACCATTTCCTTCAATCTAAGTTTTTCTTACCTCATAATACATCAAACTTGTTAGTTTGTCTTATGCAATACAAAATAGAGATTTGTAGTACATCTTTTGAAGTTCTTTCTGAATATATATCAAATTGTATAAACAAGGATATACTATTGCTCACATATAAGTAATCGTACTCCATCTTATGCTAAATATTTTTCCTAATTATTTCCTTATATTGCTTAACAAATTGTTTTAATATAATATGTGAATTCACATAGCCATCAAAATAAGTATCCATACCCTCACTTCCTTATATTGTTAACATTCCCACCCAAAATGTTCCGCAAAATATGTTGGAACCCACCTCATATGATCGTCAAATAGTTATTTAACCTATGAATTATTTTCTAAGTCAAACTCCACAATCATTTCAACTCATTTTGTCATGAATTCTTTCATGCTGTTGGCATTATACACAAACTCTATTAATGTAGCTTTCAACTTTTTATCTATTATGGGCACAAAATTTATCACTTACTTTTTCTAGTATTTTCTATAAACATCGCTTAGGCTTATAGTAGAGAATACTAGCTCAATGTAATAGTTATAGTCTCAAGTGACTTTCCATTCATACATCTTAATTACAAAAGAAAAAGCCAACAAAAACTATTATTAGCTCGTTGCCTAATAATACACAACTAAGTAATATAGATTACATGTGATAGTTTACACTGACAAATTAATCAAACAACGTGTGGTACTTGTTCATAGGATAAGTGGAAGAAAATATGACCGCATCACTAAATATAACATAAGACATCCAACTCCATGCATCTAGCCGAAAAACATTATGCATCCTTCCTTCCTTATAATAATGAAGTTTATAGAAAAATCTAATTTCTTTTTCTTTCGTTCTAATAAGCATCTTATACACCTCTTATACATCACCTTCCTCTAATCTCACTCTTCTTAACTTTTTTATATGAATGAAATAATCTATTCATAGAAATGTCTTGTGTTTTTACCCAGCCCTGACTGTAATAATATACTGTAGATTTATGCATAACATATTTATACAACTACATTATAAAAAATACAAAAAAATAATTCAAAACAACCATTGCACTGCTCAAAGTGTACCACTAGATCATGAACATATACCACCATATGTTAAATAACAACTATACATAATAAAATATACTTCATATTAATTGGACAGGTGCTAAACTAAGATATTCGCTTTTACAAATGGATACTGGATCGTCTCTATCATTCTTATTTTTCAAGCTCTTATTCTCTGGTCATTAGAGAAAATGCCACTCTAAATAACAGCATCAAAGCTGGAAATCAAGTTAATCATCAAATTTTGTTTTAAAAATTACAACTAAATTACCATAAAATCCTTCAAATTTGCATTTCATTTCACATAACAACATTATCACTTATTACTCTCATACAAGTACATGCAACTATCAAAACTTAAAATACTAAAGTTGTTACAACTAATGCAAACATCCAAATATTGGACTAACATTTATAATAGCTTATTGAAACATAAAACTTGAAACCTCGCCTTAATTCAATCACAGTACTCCATATGGGAAAATGAAAATAGAAACAACAAGTGGATATTATACCCTAAGTGCATGCTTACTTGATAGATAATAGAAATATGATAGCAAAAAAATAGATGATAAGGAAAAATGACATTAAAATGCTGGAAAAATTGTGTTGCAAATTGAATTTAGAGGTTCATAATGATAGGGCTTCATGGAAATGATGAATGTATAGCAAGTGACTAAAAAAACTTCCTTTGGAAGAGATTTAGATCTTTTTTAGGTTTTTTGACATATCAAATACAATTTTAACCATTAGCAATTCCTGAATCATCAGAAGTAGCCACTACATTTTTTAATATTATTTAATCTTTCATGATAAGTGATGGCTAATGATGGCAACCATTTATTGACAGCAAAGGGTTTACTTTTCTTCTTTTATCAAACCATGAATCTGGAGCAATTATTGATTTTCTAAAGAACTTAGAATTTTTTGAAGCATAAAGATGGAAGTGTTTTTAACACTATACAAGTCCCTAGTTATAAAGTAATGATTAAAGGATGACATCAAAACAAGTTTTGAGGATGAAAGCATCTAAAAGGGTACAAATGAACTAAGGCACTCAGTAATGATTGTGGATACAATTTGGAAAGGGTTTCTTTATCAATGTAGATGAATAAAATTTAACATGAAAAAGTTTTATTGGTTATACTTGTGAACGATTTATCCAAATTTTTTTATTGAATCACTAAGAGATGATTTACATGTTACTTTGAAAAATAGTTTAAAATTAAAATGTGTAAACATTCTTCAAAAGTCTAACGGAGTTATTCCAATCCATAATTTTGATAATAATTGTTAGATATATGGTATATATCTTCTTCTTTTTTTGACACATTTATTATTAATTGGACCTATAAGAGATTAATTGGATAATGATAGCTAATCATGTATCTTTGTTTGACTTGGATTCAAAAAGCTATTAGGGATAATCTTCTAGTTGTGATAGAGTTCTATCTCTAATTGATATATATCTTGACTAGATGTTTAGTTGATTACAGCCATATGGGCTGAAGGGATTAATAAAAATTTCTTTGTGAAAGCTTTGTTTATTTTTTGGGGAAAAGAGCCAAAGGATATATTGGAGTTGTGTGGTGAAAACATGGATAAATAATATTGCTGGATTTTTGGTGGTGTGGATCACGTGAATTGATTTTGGTGTACACGTTTGTAGCTCTTCAAGTGAAGTATCCTGTAAGTCTCTATTAAGGGCATAAAGTGAATCAGCTGAGATTGTGTTAACAGTGTAATGAAGAAGGATATTGCTGTAAATTTAATTAGGAATTAAGTGAACTCCTGAAAAAAGATATGATGGTGTTGTTGGGTGAGTAAAAAAAGAAATTAGACCTACGGCTAATGAGTGCCTTTGGTATGTATGTGTGTGCGAGTACCTTTGGTGTGTGTTGTGCGTAAGTTCCATGGTGAAGTGCGTGTTTTGTTTTTGGTTTCTGTTTTGATATTGAATGTTGGAATAACACACGGCTGGAAGGATCTTTATTCATGCATATAGTGTGTGTGATTTTAATCTTGGAAGAGTCACATTTCTGCAGTAATTATTTTGGGAATCACCTGGACTGAACCTTCATCTATTGGAGTGGTTTTTGACTGGGAGGATTTGGCACTGCGTATATGTTCTACTGGGTGTTATTTATTAATTGAGCTGTCGTAGTTTGTCTCTGGAGCTAGCGCAAATTATTTCAGCTAGTCAACAATTATTCAGATATATTTCGAGAAGCTGATAATAGGGAAGACTCTTTTATCTCAAATGTATTATTGTTCTTTTCTTAGTTGATTAATCACTTGAGTTATTTTTATTAATTTTCTTTCATTAAGTGTAGTAGAGAAATAAACTCTGACAAGGTTAACACAAGTCGCTCGTGTTATTGGGTGTGAAAAACTTTCATGGGAAGTGAGGTTGAGAGATAGTGTCAAAGGTTAAGTGGTGTCGGCTCAATAAAGCCTTGGGTAAATCTATTGTATTTTAGTGAAAGAATTAATCTAGGTGAGGGCCCCGCAAATGTAGGCAAGGAGTGCCAAACTGCATTACCAAATTTCTGGTGTCAATTATTATTTTTCTTTTTATTGATTTTTGTTTTTATATGTGCCAGAGACAACCACCTAAAATCGCGAAACAAGTAACCTATATGGTCTTTCAATTGGTATCAGAGCGGGTCACCATTTCATAACTTGATAGCAAGTTCGTGTAGATCCTAGTTTCGCAATTATGGCCATAAGAGAAGGAGCATCAATTATCAAGCCACCGCTATTGGACGGTTCCAACTGTCCTGCATGGAAATCACAGATGAGGGTCTTTATTTAGGCACAAGGAACAAGAGCATGGAACTTGGTATTATATAGCTGGACACGTCTAATGATTACTGATGATAAGGAAGAGACAGTTCTAAAAGATCCATCTGAATGGACAAGAGCTGAAGAAGAGAGGGCATTTGGAAACCTGCAAGCAATGCATGTGATTTTTAGTGCTGTTGATGAAGGACGTTTCTCAATGATATCAGCCTATGAATCAGCTAAAGAAGCGTGGGATGCTTTGCAGACTATTCATGAAGGGTCCAAATCTATGATAGCGTCAAAATTACAGATGCTAGCTGTAACACCCCACTCTCATCTGACATATGCATGTGCACCGTTCGGTCACACGTGCACATGCCTGACAAAAGTAACGTGTTAACTATCTCACTTTCACTTTATAACATGGCATGATAATTAAAATCACAAATCACACATTTGCTAACATCCAAAATTTCCTCATTTTATATCATAAGCATAATGTACATTGTAGCTTTAAGTTCAACATCATTCAAAATTATACAACATCTTCCTATGAGCATAAACAACTTAGTCTACGTAGTATGTTATAAACATAAGTAACGCACAAAAGTTGTTAACAAACTATGTTTTCAATTCTCAGCTGACTGAGCTTTAAGCTATATTTAATCGTCAAAATTGCACAAAATACACTTCTATGGAGTCTTAAAAGCTAGGTCATCTCACTCTCGAACCTGAAATTGTCAACAATTTTGGTGAGTTTTCCGAACTCAATAGAGTAACCATCCTTGATGGTTCACTCATGTTATAACACATAATCAATCATAAACATATTGTCACACAGTTCATATCAACTTGATTATTACCAAGATCTCTCAACAATAAATTGTATTTCAATCAACCAATTGAATCAAACTATTACTTCATAACATTTGAATAAAAACATAATCATTGGTTTAATACCATGTATTCAATCATATAACATTCTTCCAGCTTTGAATATCATTCAATGAATTCAAATTATATGTGCATGTTATATGTATGAGACTCACATTTGTTTTTACATTGTTGTGACTATGTGCTTTTTTAGTATCCCGTGTTATTGGGTTCATTGATCACAGTGAACCTTAGGCTCTAAGAACATATGTGCTTGAGCTTTAAGCTTTTTTCAATCGTTGTCTCAGTCAATAACATCACCAGTCACAGCTACCTTTATATTACATGTATTGAAATGAAATGCATACCACAAATCATTCAAATAAAATCAATCACTTTCATTCACATTGTCTCAGTCAATACAAACAGTCATAACATTCAATCACTTTTAGTTGAGAATTATTTAGGCAGTCTCATTCACAAATAAGTAGCACTTGCAATAATAGTCATATGCATCAAACGCCTCGGACAAGTATTGTCTAGAATTCAGTACACAATCACTAAATATTCATCATATATCAAATTCAATTCAGTAATTATCAGATCAAATTAAAGTGAGACCATCTTAGGTTACTCACAATTGCTCCCTTAAGCCTATTGCCTTGATGTTTCGACAATATCAGGATGCGGTTGTGCTACTTGGTCTCATGATGCAACTCGGCGGATGAAGGATAAACAAGAATAAAGTTTACTTTGATGGAGCCAAATACATAACCATAAACAATTAAACTGTTTTTTTGTTAGAGGAACAAGGAAAAAGTTTGGTGATCTTAGTGAAGAACAACAGTTCGGTGAAGAACATACATGAAAGCTACAGTCATTTCTTTGTATCATAAACAAGACCACGTGTAAGCATAATACCTCTCTACATTTCACCATTGCATGTGGACCATATGTCAACATACAATCCTACCACGTGTAACTCTTCCATTTGTCACTTAATTTTTTTCCTAGTCTAAAATACCCCAAATTTTTGGAAATTCTCTAAAATTCACTAAAAATTTCAAAATAATAATAATACTCTCTAAATAAATTTTCGACACAAATAATCCGTAATTCACATTTTAATCGCATTTCTAAATCAATTATACCTAGAAAATGTCAGTGAATACATGTACAATTTTTTAATGCATATCAACATAATTCAAATATTTAATTATGTCTTATGATGCATTAAATGCACTTCTAATTTCTCACTATACTCTCAATTCACTATTTTAGGGTCTAGCCCCAAACATGGGATGTCACAATTCTCCCCTCCTTAAGAAATTTCATCCTTAAAATTCTTACCTGATTGAGGAAATAGGTGGGGATATGCATTTTTCATATGCTCTTCAGTTTCCCACGTTGCTTCTTTACTCAAATGATTGTACCATAGAACTTTCACCATTGGAATTTCCTGATTCCTCAACCGTTTCATATGATACCCAACTATCTGAAATGGTTTTTCAACATAGCTTAAGTTACTAGTAACTTCAATCTCCTGGGCCGGTAACACATGTGTTGGGTCAGATCTATATTTTCTGAGCATACTCACGTGGAATACGTCATGCAACTGAGACAATTCAGTAGTAAGGCTAATTGATATGCTAAAGGTCCAATTCTCTCCAGAATTTCATAAGGACCAATGTATCTCGGGCTCAACTTGCCCTTTTTACCAAACCTCAATACGCCACACCAAGGCGACACTCTCAGAAATACTTTGTCCCTGACACTATACTCCATATCTCGACGAGGCTGATCCACATAACTTTTTTGTCTATCTTGAGCCGCTTTCACTTGACTCCGGATCAATTTCACCTTATCTACAATATCTTGCATCAATTCAGGACCTTCTATCATTCTCAAACCTTCCTCATCCCAGTATAGAGGCGATCGACATTTTTAGCCATACAGTGCCTTATATGGTGCCATTCCAATACTGCTATGATAATGATTATTATATGCAAATTCAATCAGTGCTATGTATTGATCCCAAGCTCCTTGAAACTCCAATACACATGCTCTAAGCATATCCTCACTAGTCTTTATAGTTCTCTCACTCTGTCCATCTGTATGAGGATGGAATGCTGTACTGAAATTCAACTTTGTGCCCATAGCTTATTGCAAACTCTTCCAGAATCTCGAAGTGAATCTCGGATCCCTGTCCAATACAATAGACACTGGAACCCTGTGCAATTGAACCACCTCATTTACATATCTATGGCTCAACTGGTTTAGAGAGTTATTCTCTCTCACTGGTATGAAATGGGCTGACTTAGTCAATCTGTCCATGACAACCCATATCGCATCATTTTGCCTTAGATTCTTAGGCAATCCCATTATAAATCCATGGTAATTCATTCCCATTTCCACTCCGAAATAGGCAACGAGTGTAACTTCCCAACTGGAGCCTGATGCTCAGTTTTAACCTGCTGGCATGTTATACATTTAGAAACATACTCAGCTACTTGCATCTTTATTCCGGGCCACCAAAAATGTTGCTTTAGTGTATTATACATCTTATTCGTACCAGGATGCATAGCATAAGTAGCCATGTGATCTTCCTCTAGGATTTCCTTCCTCAGGTACATTAGGCACACATAGTCTCTGCTTTAGCCATAATGTTTCATCTCTAAATTCAAAGTCAGAATCTGAATTCATTATAACTTTATCAATCAGTTTCATCATCTCAGGATCATCACTCTAAACTTTTTTAATTCTATTGTGCAGCATTGGTCTCAGTTTTAATGTGGCTGTTAATGCTTCATTATGCTCGAGATTTAAATCTACATTCAAATCTCTCAACTGAATCAGGCTTGGTAACCTCGATATCTAAATCTGAGCTACACTGCTATGTGACTTTCTACTCAATGCATCAGCCACAATATTTGCTTTCCCTGGATGATACTCAATCATGCAGTCATAATATTTTAATAACTCAGTCTATCTCCTCTATCTCATGTTTAGCTCTTTTTGACTCAGCAGATATCTCAAACTCTTGTGATCAGTGTATATCTGAAATGTCTCACTTTATAAATAATGTCTCCAAATCTTTAGAGCAAAGACTACTGCTACAAGCTCTAAATTATGTACCAGATAACTCATCTTATGAGACCTTAATTGTCTCGATGCATAGGCTATTACCTTGCCATGCTGCATCAATACACACCCCAGTCCTTGATGTGACGCATCACTGTATACTACATATCCACCAGATCCCGATGGAATAGTCAACACCAATGCTGTAGTCAACTGATGTTTGAACTCCTCAAAGCTTCTCTGACACCCCTTATTCCATCTGGATGCCACATTCTTCCTCAGAAGTTTAGTCAGAGGGGTCGAGATCAAAGAAAATCCCTTAACAAACCTCTAGTAATATCTAGCCAATCTGAGGAAACTCTAGATCTCTGAGACATTCTTTGGAGTCTCCTATCTCATTACTGCTTTTATCTTCATTGGATCTACCTGAATACCATGCCCAGTTACTATGTGACCCAAAAATACCACTTGATTCAGCCAAAATTCACATTTACTGAATTTGGCATATAATCATTTTTCTTCCATAATCTGCAAAATCATTCTCAGATGTTCATCATGTTCCTCTTTGCTTTTTGAATATACTAAAATATCATCAATGAATATAATTATGAACTGATCTAGGTAGGGATAAAACACCTTATTCATCAATACCATAAATGCAACTGGGGCATTAGTCAACCCAAACAGCATTACTAAGAACCTGAAATGCCCACAACTACTCCTGAAAGCACGCTTTGGTAAATCAGTCTCTGCTATCTTTAGCTGATAATACCCAGATCTCAAATAGAGGTTAGTGAACACTTGAGCTCCCTGCAATTGATCAAATAAGTCATCAATTCTACGCAATGGGTATTTGTTCTTCACTGTAACTTGATTGAGTTGAATCAATGCACAACCTCAAAGTGCCATCTTTCTTCTTTACAAATAACACTGGAGCTCCCCAGGATGAAACATTAGGTCTAATGAATCCCTTTTCAAGCAGTTCCTACAACTGAATCTTCAACTCCTTTAATTCCACAGGTGCCATCCTATTTGGAGGAATCGATATAAGAGCAACACCTAAAACTAAGTCAATCATGAACTTCGTTTCCTGATCTGGAGGCAAACCAGGTAATTCAGTGGGAAACACGTCCAGGAATTCCTTAACCACAGGAATATCATGTACACTCTGCTCAACTCGAGTATCAATCATATGGGCCAGATAAGCCTCACATCCACCACACATTAACTTTGAAGCACTCACAAATGAGATCAGTCTGCGTGGCACTGCTTGGCTAATACCTTTGAACACTGCTCTCAGCTGATTAGGAGACTCTAAAATTACTTTCTTCGTTTAGCAGTTCATGATGGCCCTATGAGCAGTGAGTTAATCCATGCCTAGAATAATATCTATCTCCTTCAACTGTAATACAATCAAGTCTGCTTCCAACTCTGCTTGATCAATGCGAATCAAACACCTCTTGCAGATCTCCCCAATCACGTTGGTACTACCTATCGGTGTACTCACCTTTAATCCCATCTCAATAACTCTCTATCATAATGCAATCTAGATTCCCTATGTGGTGTGATATATGAATGTGTAGATCTAGGATCTAGCAATGCATAAACCTCAAAAGTAAATAGTGGCAACACACCTGCAATGACATCTGAAGACTCTTGAGCCTCTTGCCTCTTCATGACATATACTCTGGCCTAAGACTGCGGTTGATTGCTCCGCACCTCAATCCTCCCAGTAATATTCCAGAACTCATCTTGCCTCTGCCACGGCCTCTTTGTTCAGTCCCACTGGCTCGGCTCTACTAAACAGTGGGTTCTATTGTCGTACTTCCTCTCTCCCATACTGTGCTTCAGACATCACAGAACAATCCTTGATTCGATGATCAAGTGAGCTGCATTGAAGATACTGACTCTTTCCGATCCTAAGTCAGCTAAGTGTTCCATTTGATATCCTACATCTGATAACCTATAACACACAATAACTTCAATTATCATCCAAACTTTTCACAATATTTTATGCCTAACATTACTACATATCCCCATAGATGCCAACTATACTCTAATAACACCAACTGTAACACCCCACTCTTATCTGACACATGCATGTGCGCCCTTCGGTCACACGTGCACATGCCTAACAAAAATGACATGTTAACTATCACACTTTCACTTTATAACATGGCATCATAATTAAAATCACAAATCACACATTTGTTAACATCTAAAATTTCCTCATTTTATATCATAACCATAATGTACATTATAGCTTTAAGTTCAACATCATCCATAATTATACAACATCATCCTATAAGCATAAACAACTCATTCTACACAGTATGCTACAAACATGAGGAACACACAAAAGTTATTAACAAACTATGTATTTAATTCCTAGCTGACCGACCTGTGAGCCATATTTGATCATCAAAGTTGCACAAAATATGCTTCTATAGAGTCTTAAAAGCTAGGTCGTCTCACTTTCGAACCTGAAATTGTCAACGTACAATTTTGGTGAGTTTTGTGAACTTAATAGAGTAACCAACCTCGGTGGTTCACTCATGTTATAACACACAATCAATCATAAACATATTGTCACACAATTCATATCAACTTGATTATTATTAAGATCTATCACCAACAAATTGTATTTCAATCAAACAATTGAATCAAACTATTAATTCATAATACTTGAATAAAAACATAATCATTAGTTTAATACCATGTATTCAATCATCTAATATTCTTACAACTTTGCAAATCATTCAATGAATTCAAATTATATGTGCATGCTATATGTATGAGACTCACATTCATTTTTACATTGTTGTGACTGTGTGCTTTTTTAGTAGCTCATGTTATTGGGTTCATTGATCATAGTGAGCCTTAGGATTTAATAACATATGTGCTTAAGCTTTAAGCTCTTTTCAGTCGCAGTATCAGCAGTAGCATCACTAGTTACAATTGCCTTTATATTACATGTATTGAAATGAAATACATGCCATAAATCATTCAAATACAATCAATCACTTTCATTCACATTATCTCAGTCATAACATTCAGTCACTTTTAGTTAAGAATCATTTAGGCAGTATCATTCACATATAAGTATCACTTGCAATAATATTCACATACATCAAACGCCTCGGACAAGTATTGTCTGGAATTCAGTACACAATCAGTACATATTCATCCTATATCAAATTCAATTCATTAATTATCAAATCAAATTAAAGTGAGACCATCTTAGGTTACTCACAATTGCTCCTTTAAGCCTATTGCCTTGATGTTCCGACAATATCAGGATGTGGTCGTGCTACTTGCTCTCATGATACAACTCAGTGGATGAAGGATAAACAAGAATAAAGTCTACGTTGATAGAGCCAAATACACAACCATAAACAATCAAACTATTTTTGTGTTGGAGGAGCAAGGAAAAAGTTTAGGGATCTTAGTGAAGAACAACAATTCGGTGAAGAACATACATGAAAGCTACAGTCATTTCTTTGTATCATAAACAAGAACACGTGTAAGCATAATACCTCTCCACATTTCACCATTGCATGTGGGCCATGTGTCAACATACAATGCTGTCATATGTCACTCTTCCATTTGTCACTCTTTTTTCTTCCTAGTCCAAAATAACCCAAATTTTCTAAAATTTTCTAAAATTCACCAAAAATTTCGAAATAATCATAATACTCTTCAAATAAATTTTCAACACAAAAAATCCATAATTCACATTTTAATCGCATTTCTAAATCAATTATACCCGAAAAATGTCAATGAATACATGTACAATTTTTTTAATGCATATCAACACAATTCAAATATTTAATTATGTCATATGATGCATGAAATGCACTTCTAATTTCTCACTGTACTCTCAATTCACGATTTTGGGGTCTAGCCCCGAACATGGGATGTCACATTAGCTATGAGGTTTGAAGAACTGAAGATGGATGAAAATGAGACTATTGGGTACTTTCATGAAAGATTGTGAGATATAGCAAATCAGGCACATCAACTCAGAAAGAAATATTTCGATTTGAAACTAGTCAAGAAGACGTTGAGATCACTGCCTCCAAGATTTATTCCGAAAATTACAACAATAGAAGAGGCCCACGACATTAATGATCTATCATTGGAGAAGGTAATTAAAATTCTTACAAATTTTGGAATGAATCTTTTAAGGGATAAGCAAGAAAGAAGCAAAGGATTGGCACTACAGTTTGAAACTAGAAAACGTGTGAATGATACAAAAGATGAATCTGATGAGAATGAAGATATAGAGATATGAACACGAGAGTTTAGTAAGTGGTTGAAAAGAATGAAAAAGGACAGACCTGAATTCAGACAACATGGTGGGAGTTCATCGAGTATCAACTTAAAGCAACAATCCAAAGCTCAAAAAGGTGAAAGGAAGGTGAAGAGAATCCAATGTCATGAGTGTCAGGGCTTTGGGCATGTTCAAGAGGAAAAAAGTTAATGGGAACCAGTAAGGTTAAAGGGGATCTTCAAGGCATTGGTTATAAGGGTGAGTGCTCTAAGGTGAATGATGAGAAAATTGATATACCCATATCTATCCAAGAAGAAACTTCGAGGAAGAATCAAAAATTTGTGCCCACATGTCATTTTTGCGAAGTTATCAGGCACATAAGGCCAAAATGCTACAAGTTAATGCAGATGTTGTTTCAAAGAAGTCAAAACCGAAGGACCCTATATTGCTCATATAAATTTCAGAATCAGCCTTCAGTACCGAAATCCACTTGGTTTAGAAAGGGTCAAGGACAAGCACAAAGACTTAGTGAAGGAAAAACAAGAAAGTGTTCAGATTCACAGTTAGTTACTGCTTTTGAAGAAACTGTTCAGACTGAGGATAAGTCAGTTACTTTAGATGAAGAAATCAATCAGACCAAGATGTGATGAGAAATAAACCCAGGTTTGAATTTCTTCTAGGGGAACAGGGACTGTGTGCTTTACATTTTTGAAGTATAGTTTGACATTATTTATTAAAAAGAAAAACAGAAAAAGGGAAAGAAAAGTAAAAAAAAATATTTAATTCTTCTTTAATTTTTATGTTGCCATTGATGTCCCATCTTTAGTTCTTCTTTAATTTCTATGTTGTCATTGACGTCCCATCTTTTTAGTAGTTTGCATTGTGACTTTTATTTGGCTCCACCAAAGACTCTTCAGCTCTCTCATCAGTATGGGTCTCTCTCTCGGGTATCTCTCTTTCTTTCGGGCATGTCTCTTGATGTTTTGAATGGTGGTAAATTGTCATCTTAGCATGCGTATGATTCTTCCGCCTACTTTTGATTTTTTATGTTTCTTTATTCGTTGAGATTGATTGTGTTGAAGGCATTCTTTATTTTGACACTGTTGTCCCAAAGGGGAGTTATTAGATTGTTTATGGTGACTGTTCCATTCAAGGGGTGATTTCAAGGTATATGTGTCACTATTCGTCTTGCTTTTTAGCATTTTTTGTCCCAAGGGGGAGAAATTTGGATGATTGGATTATTGTTTATGTGGATGTTCTTTGGAACTTGATTTTGGATTGGGGGGGAGTTCTTATATGTCCAATTATACTATTCAGGCAAAGTTTCTTATTTGTGACAAATAATGCCAAAAAGGGGGAGATTGTCAGAATATATGGTATATATCTTCTTATTTTGTTTTGGCATATTTATTATTAATTAGACCTATAAGATATTAATTGGATAATGATAGTTAATCATGTATCTTTGTTTGACTTGGATTCAAAAAGCTATTGGGGATAATCTTCTAGTTATGATAGAGTTCTATCTCTAATTGATGTATATCTTGACTAGATGTTTGGTTGATTATGTCCATGTGGGCTGAAGGGATTAATGAAAATTTCTTTATGTAAGTGTTGTTTATTTTGAGTTGCGTGGTGAAAACATGGATAAATAATATTGTTGGATTTTTGGTGGTGTGGATCACGTTATTTGATTTTGGTGTACACGTTGTAGCTCTTCAGGTGAAGTATCCTTTAAGTCTCTATTAGGGGCATAAAGTGAACAGCTGAGATTGCGTCAACAGTGCAGTGAAGAAGGGTATTGTTGTAAATTTAATTGGGAATTAATTGAACTTTTAAAAAAATATATGTTGGTGTTGTTGGGTGAGTAAAAAAAGAAATTAGACCTACAGCTGATGAGTGCCTTTGGTGTGTGTGTGTGTGAGTGAGTGCCTTTGGTGTGTGTTGTGCGTGAGTGCCTTAGTGAAGTGTGTGTTCTGTTGTTGGTTTCTGTTTTGATATTGAATGTTGAAATAACAAATGGCTAGAAGGATCTTTATTTATGCGTATACGTGTGTGTGATTTTAGTCTTAGAAGGGTCACATTTCTGCAGTAATTATTTTGGGAATCATTTGGACTGAACCTTCATCTATTGGAGTGGTTTTTTACTGGGATGATTTGGCACTGCGTATATGTTCTGCTGGGTGTTATTTATTAACTGAGCAGTCGTAGTTTGTCTCTAGAGCTAGCGCAGGTTATTTCAGCTGGTCGATAATTATTCAGATATATTTCAGGAAGCTGATAATAGGGAAGGCTCTTTTATCTCAAGTGTATTGTTGTTCTTTTCTTAGTTGATTAATCACTTAAGTTATTTTTATTAATTGTCTTTCCTTAAGTGTAGTAGAGAAAAATCCTCTGATGAGGTTAACACTAGTTGATCGTACTATTGGGTGTGAAAAACTTACACAGGAAGTGAGGTTGAGAGATAGTGTCAAGGGTTGAGTGCTGTCGATTAAGTAAAACCTTGGGTAAAACTATTGTATTTCAGTGAAAGAATTATTCTGGATGAGGGCCCCACAGATGTAGGTAAGGAGTGTCAAACTGCATTACCAAATTTCAGGTATAAGTTGTTATTTTTCTCTTGATTGATTTTTGTTTTTATTTGTGCTAGAGACAACCACGTAAAATCGCAAAACAAGTAACCTATATGGTCTTTCAATAATAATAAAATATATTTCTTTTAATCATTTATTTTTGGTAATATTAGTAAATACAATTTGTCGAATAACCAAAGCAACATGTACCTTTGCAAGAGGAATGTTTTGATCAAGATCGAGTGAAAATCCTCTTGACTTTGTAACTTTTAAAATTATACAATTGTGGAAAGCTTGAAATTTTAAGTTTTTTTGAAGTAATAAGTTAGTTACTTTTCAAAATTTGAGAGAGATCTGAAATTACGACTTAGATGCATCAAGTCAACATAATGGAGCTATAGATCTACTATATTTTACACATTTATATTGGTATATTAACATGCTCACTTGATTGATAACTTCATGTGTGACTTCTATTAAGTGTTAAATCTCATGAGTTATTCCACATATGGACCAAACATTAAACTCGTTTCTACCTAGTGCCCAAAATAAGACATGCTCACTTTATTATTAAATAAATGAGCCTTTTTTTAATACTATGCCACTCGCTTGTTAATATTATACCACTCACTCTTCTCCTTAGGAACCTTTGGACATATTCACACGAATTAACCCTTTTGACCTTAATGAAAAACTTCAAAATAGTCTTTTAATAAGAGTAGTTATTTTCATGAAAGTATTTATCTCTCCTTATATTTTAACTATCTTGGTTAGATGAGGATGCTCTTTAGTGTAACATTAAGGTTTATTCTAATTTTTATTTAAAGAAAATAATAAATGAGATCTAAGTATATGTAATTTGAAAATTAATATGTAATTCAATCGCATATGTCTACATATACACAATTTGGAAACTTGAAATATGAGAGTAGAGAAAATGTAACTCAATTAGTTTATAGTGATTTAACCAATCTTTGACTTGCGTCCACTCCTTAAACTCTTCTTAAGAATTAATTCACTAAATTCTTTAAATAAGTCAAGGTAAATTCTAATTTATAAGTTTTGGTGATAATAAAATATACTAGTATTAGTTGTTTCTTTCTTATGATAGAGCAAAGCATTGTGTGACCATTCAAGCAAGTGGGATATAAAAATGATTGAAAAAGTCAAGTGATCAAAATTAAAAGCACTAATAATCAAATGAGGTCAAAAGGGATATTCAATTCAAATCAAGGGAGCTTCAAGACTAATAAAGTGAAAAACAAATCAAGATGACAAAAAATAAAGAAAGAATTAAACATTTATCATGTAATGAATCTATGTAAAACAACATGTAATCTTTGTTCATTTAAATATTGTATGTGATAAAAATGTAGTAACATTTCATGTTGGGACTCGATGCACATATTTTTTTTATAAATTTGAGAGCAACCATTTCTTAAGCTTTTTTAAAAGTCCTCTTGAACATCATATTCCACTTTTTAAGAACTTTTTAATTGCATTTTATACTTTAAAATATATGGACTTCAACAGATCTTGGCTAAGTGTCCTAAGTTGACCTATTTGGAGATAGATTGAGTGAGTAATTAGATTAAGTTTTTCTGTTAAACATTATATAGTACAATTAGGAGATATGGGACCAATATTAACTTCAGTAATTAAAAAATACTTATATTAAATAAAATCCAACGATAAATAATTAAAATTTAATGAATATGAAAGCATAATGGCAATTAGTTTTTTAAAGGTGTCACTTACGTTTGTTAACTGCAATGTAAAGGAGAAGCATACCTTTTCTAGTTCCAGACATTTCTATTTTTTGGGCTACATACTCCTAATTCCAACAAGTTAAGCATCTAACTTAGTTTGGGCTCTGTATTTCAAACTTTGACCCCTAAAATTTTAAACAAGCTTGACATTTATCGCGCAAAACCCTCTTTTTGTTTATTAAAGTGCTCTTATCAGCAATAT
>JAOQMS010000008.1:33792155-33812691 GCA_027563885.1 Erythroxylum longipes | reverse complement strand
AGTGTTAAGTGATGTGGCACGCCACCCTCGCGGGGCACGGATTCGAATATCACCATCGATATCGGGTTCGGGTCCAGTGGGAGTGGGGTGTTACACAATATGTATAATAAAATCATATTCTAGAATTGTTTAATTATTTATGATTGCACACATGAAAGAATTGAATGACCTTAAAAATTTTAAAATTTTCACTCTTAGATTCAAAAGCTGACGAAAAAGATGGGCATATATGTGTGTAAATAGTATGCAATTTTCATTCAATTTGATTATTTCAATGAATACTAAAAATTATGACTTATAAAAGCAATTTTATTCTAATTATCATCCTTTTGCATACTAATTCAAAACATTACTCCATAATAAAATATAATATTGATGGATAGATTTCAATTAATTCAAAATATCAGTTAACAAAATTTTATAATCAAGATTATAATAAACTTAAATAAATCATTAAAATTTATTAACTGCTTCGCCGCACTAAAAGTTGTACATTATCTTTAATGTACATAATAAAAGCATTTAAAAATGAGTGAGAGGGTTAAGTTGGTAATTTCCTGAATAAGATGATTTTCTAAATTCTAATCCATCCAATACTAGATTACTTCCTTACAAAATATAAAGAAAAGGGGATAAAAAGAACATGAAAATAAAACTAACAAAAATAAAAAGAAATATAAAAGAACATTAACATTAGTGTTTAAACAAAAGAAAAGGAATAAGCAAATTACATAATTAAAAAAGAAAAGAAAAGAAAAATGCACAATTAAAAAGGAAAAGAAAAGAGCCTACATCAGATGATGGGGGTTGGAAAGTAATGCCTTGACGGTTTGCCATCAGCAAGAGTAAATCTTCCATCCATCCAATTGAGGTCTTAAGCCCACATATGCTCCACAGCTCTGCCTACTTCTCTCCACCTAAGCTATCACCAGTTGGGCTCAGTCCTCTTGTGTAATCCCACCAACCTGAAATGACGATGACTATGGCTGTGGTGGACCCTTCCCATCCCCAACCTCCACTGCTCACTCTTCAAGGTACCTAATGAGTCTATATATTTCACCTATGGGTCCCTGATACCGACGTACCTTGCGCATGTGTTGCATCACTACCAGATTAAGTGCTACCATGGTCATCATCTCCCACATCGATGGTAACTAATCAAATAAACCAATTCGTCGTGCCAGTCTAGTCCTATAAGGTCTAACACAAAATGTACCAACCTTTTTGTCATAAATTTGACATCAAATAAATTGGAAAAGTGCATGTCCTAGGTGAATTGGTGTCTGCTCACTTATTATCTAAAGGTAATATACATCTAAGTTCCCAATGAATCCCCAAATATCTCCTCGACCACTCAGAGTGTGGCTCAAAATTCTGTGGATGGATGTATCTAAGCACTAGAATCTATAGTGTGTAAGCCTTTAACTTGCTCAGATAGTATTTGTCTTTAATGTTGATCCTACTCTTTAAGTGTCACAGAGACAAACCATAAGAAAGATTAGTATGTAGTGCTAGGTACTTCGGTTTCCCCACGTACTCTTGGTCATACAGACCTATAGTGATGGAGAACTCTATGTAGCTCATTTGATGCATTTCCCCTATCACCGAGAATTAGACTATATTTGGGTGACCCATATCATAGCATCCTCTCTCTATAGAGAATTTGGAGAGGACATTTAATGTGAGCTCTTGATATGAAGGTTCCATGATTTCAAAGAATCGGGACCATGATCCAAAGTCCATAAGCTCTCGAACTTGTTGGGCTAAGCCAACCTGCATCAATGCCTCTTAGTTGATTATCAATTTGTATTGAATTTCTTATCCTTCAACCACTGATAATGTTCCTCCTGGGCCCCAATTTTAAACAGTAGCATCCATGACCTCTTTAGGGGCTGGGCTGTAGTAGAGGATCCTTCACTTTGTTGTCTCTTTTTCGGATTCTCCTTTCACACCATCATCTTGTCATTTTGCTTGCAACTTTGAATATGTGTTAAAAAATAGACATATGATTTAGGAGAAATATGTTCTAATAATTTACTAGAAATATGTTCTTCCCCACACTTAAATTCGATTACGCTCATTAAATTATTAATTGTGAAAAGAATCTTATTACAAAAAATTAAACAAATATAAATAATAAATAAATTAACTCGTATAAATAAAAAAAATTAAACAAATTTAATTACAAAAATCAACTAACAAACTAATTAATCTCAAAAATAAAATTAGAAATTGTGTAATTGGAAAATTAAACTAACTTAATTGTTAAATTACAATTCTAACCCTAAAATTGAAATTAAAAACCCTAAAGTCATGATTACACAAGATTGACAAAATTAAACACTAAATCCCTGAAATTAAACACTAAATCAATGTTCATTAATGTTGGATTTAACTAGTTAACCGAATTAAATGCAAAATTATCACAATTAAACCTATAGTGAGAAAAATTGCAAGTTTATGCAATTCAAGTTAAATTTTCTCCCAATTCACATGCAATTAAACTAATTAAATCATTAAAACAATTGGTTAATGATTAAATTCAAATATTAAACTATAATTTAAGAATAAAATCACACAAATTCTCCAAAAATCCTAGAATCGTGAAATTGATGTTTTAATTGAAAAATCACAAATAATGCAAAACACCTATTGAATCATGCACAAACAAGTGAAAGGAACAAGGAAACTTATTTGGGTGTCGCTAATTTGGCTGAAAATGAAAAAATGGTTTGGTAAAGTTGGGGGGTGATGATGGGAGGGGGTGAGGAAATAGAGAAAATAGGAAAAATGAAAGAACTAGGGCATTTTAACTTATACCGTAAACTTACACAGTCTGATAAATGACCGTGTATCAAACCATATGAGTCAAAATTTCAACATTTTTTATGGAAGTACATGGTTTCCATGTAAGTCACACTTGCATGCTTAGAGAGCATGCTTAGAGAGTGTTCAAATCTCTCTAAACTTATGCAATTTCAATAATATATGAACAAACTTAAAAATTTTGCACTTTAGAGTTATAACCCTTTAACACGTATACCCTAACACCGCGATTAAGCATGATCTTATGAAGATACTTAATGTTCTAATCCTAAAGCATATCAAAACTTAAATAAATCCTAATCAAACATGGAAACAAGAGTGAAATAACATAGAATTTAAAATAAACCTAAACAAATTCATGGGTTGTCTCTCATGTAATGCTTTTTTAATATTGTTAGCTCAACATAGCTTGCACATTTACCCTTATCGTAGGTCAATGATTAGTGGCTTTCTTCCACTTTTTTCTCTGCGTAAGGGTTTTGTAGCTTATAAGTAAGCCACTTGTTGCAAGATAATAAAAAGGAAATAATTTATCAAATTAATAAATCCAATTGCATACATAATGCCCTTTTTAATGACAATCTATTAATAAAATAAGGAATAACAAAACCCCATAAATCATCAATTGACTCGAACAGTTTATCTTTAAGGAAGTGAAAACCCTTCATACTTAAGGTCACTACCAAATCCTCATCAGTATTTTCCTTGCTTGGTTCCTCTACCAGTTCTCCTCTAGCCGCCTTTGTCTATTCTTCTTCTTTTCCTTTCCTAGACAAAGATTTTGGGCTCATCTTGTTCAATTACCTCCTGCCACTCCACTACTTCCTCTTTTTGGATGGAGTTTTCTTAGTCTTCTGCTATTAAAATCTCTTTTTGGTATGTCAGTCCATTCATGAAGCCAACCTTATCTATTCTTCAATCTTGAATTCGTATTGCTTAGCATTCATTTTCGCAAAGAGGTCCATTAATTTTTCTGAAATACTATTTCCCTTTTCTTCTTCTTAATTTTCTTCTCGGAGCTCTTTTTCATTACTAAAGGTGATTTTAGTCCTGTATTCTAAAGGATTTTTTATAGTAGGATTAGGCTAACTCCCTTCCATCTCGTTAGATATAATCCTCACTAGCTAGTTGATCTGATTCACTATATTTTTGAATGCAAGCCTTCTTGAAGCCTCATGATTAATTCTTGAATGAAATCGACCATCATATCTTCCAAAGTTGGCTTCTTGACTTGACGTGCTTAGTAATGTAAATATTCAGCTGGAGTATAATTCCATCCATACATGTAGAAGTTACTTCATTCTAAATCATAACTATTCTAGTATGTTATACCTTGAGATTGACTATACATGCTCAGTTGATCCCACAAACAGGTTAGTTTCTGACATTCATGATTGTATTAAGTACTCCTATAAATTTCACAATATAGTATAGAAATCGGTTGAGCCCCCGAAAACATGTGAGGAATCCTCTCTCTTTTATATAATGATGTTACAAATTGCAAAGAAATATTCTGGCTCCTATAAAATTACTATTCACTCCATCCATCCATTGTGAGTTATGGCTATGATGTTAAATCTAAATTACTAAAATAAGCCACGAACCTAGAAATTGTAGAGTAGTTTAAAATATAACTAAATGAACAAACCAAAAATACAATAAGCTTCAATAAAATAAAATATAAAGAAAATATAAATACAAAAAATAATGACTAGCGTAATAACATTCAGGTGTTCCTAATATAAAATTCCAAAGCAACGAAGCCAAAAAGTTTATTGACCTAAACTTAGTTAGCCAATTATGAATTATTCGCAAGTGAAGGGCATAGTTGTAGATAGTATCGACAAGTACAATTTGATTCATAAAGACGATCGGTATTGTAATTACCATTATCCCATTATCTATTGCACAAATTTATTTTTGATTTTTAATAAAGAAAATATAATTTAAGCAATTAAAATAAAATAGGCAGCAATATTAAATTGAGAAACACAAAATCACTGAGAAAACTATTTATGTCAAGAATTAGAGTCTAGGTTATGAATCCCCCTAAAAACCCTTAAATAATTGACCTTTATTATGCAATTTTTTAAATGAATATTAGATCGTGGAAATTCCTATGGTATGCTAATAAATCACTTGAGTCTACTAACAAATAATCCTAATCTTATCAACCAAATTACTTATGTTAAAGTTTATATGATTGTTTTACCAATTTGTGAATTCTACTATTAAGTTTGACCCTAATATAGAGGATTTATGTCGACCTATCTTTAGGTTTGCAATAAACTCCTTTCAAATATGGTAGATCTACTCATACAAAGGATTTCTCAATCTCTATATTATGAAATCAAATTATGCACCAATATTTCGAATCTATTAAAACATACATTAAACATGTAATTGAATCACAATATATTAATAAAAACACTTGCGTTGAATAAAATAATCAACACATTTTATAGCACAAACATAGGGTTCATCCAACCTAGACACTAATGATGTTCAGTTACGCATGATAGAAAATGAAATCAAACATAAACCAATATCAAAACGAATAGAAAACGATGGGCCCATAATTTTAAAACTCCCTTTTATCTCCTATTGAATGTTCTTGCAAGCTAGAGGTTTGATCTTATATTCCCTTTGATCTTCAATAATTTCTTTATTTTTTCTACTTCTTTGGATCAAAATCACCCCTTGAATTGCCTCTAAACATCTTTGAATGTCTTTGCACATCTGCTCTTCTATTTAGCTTTTAAACATGTCTTTTTATCATAATTTTAGGGTTTTGGGAGATATATGGTCTTATAAACGGGCATGTACTAGACCGTTATATAACCCAAAATCTCTAGAATTCACGTTTCTAAATGGATTGAGGAAATTACACGGTTAGATACACGGCCGTTTATCCTTTCTTTGCTTTAAATCTTGGTTTTGTTTTGTGCTATCATCTGAGTTCTTCTCCATTTAGATTATGAAGGCAATTATAACCTATAACACACTTGGAGAAAATTAAGTACCAAATATACAATAAAAGAATAAAATATTAAGCAAAAATACATCAAATATAAGGTATGAATATGATCAATTATGCGTCTATCAGTATAAAATCTTGGACCACATTAACCTCCTTTATCCCCTTAACTATTCACTTTTATTATAAAAGTACACAACATTCTCATAACTTAAAGAATAAAGCTAACTACAGGTTTATGTATCACTATAAATATAAAATATTAAAATCTTTAACATTTGCTAATGATTTGATCCTATTATAACATGTTGATTCTCATTTTTTGAAGTTTTATGAATTCTCTCGGCTAATTCTTTTGGCTACTTATTTAAGCTTTCAATTTTATCAATTAATTTCAATAGAAGTATACTCCATATATCATTTGGAGCTTAGAATGTGGATTCTCTTTGTAACATTTTTAGTCTTCTCCTTTGGCAAGTCCTCTTCAAATACTTGGCAATTCCTATTACAACTAAAAGAGTATATCTTTTAGTGATTGCTTACCTCTGATTTATTCTATAAAAAAGAGGATTTATAGCTAGCATACTTAACCATTATCCTATACAGGTACACTCTAACTTTTTTTTTCAATTTTAAAGAGCCACTATATACATTAGATCCCTAACCTGGTTTTCCCTACTAGCCTTATCAAAGAGGTGGAGAAATTTCTTAAAAACTCCTTATGCTCAGGTGATATTAGGAAGTCTTCTTACAATAAAGTAAAATGAGTTGATTTTTGTTGTCTTAAAGAGAAAGGAGGTTAGTAATTGTGCTTATAAAAGCCATGAACCTATTGCTAATCACTATAAGGATTTGGAGATTATTTAATAACAAGTAAGTAAATTAGGTTAGACGGATTTACACTTACTATTTAACTAATAAGGGATTCTGTAGGATGAAACCTAACTTGGAGAGCTACTCGACATTAGATCAAATGCAAAAGATGAGAAAACACCTCAAGTTAGAGTTTAAATTCTTAATTGTTAAGGTCAAAAATTTTGATTTTAGTATGGTAATTAGTTTAATTTAGGCCCTCTTTATATGAGAACTAATTTGTACACAATGAGTGAAAGTGTAAAATTTAAATAAGTTATTAATGGAGGGGAGGGGAGTTATAACACAAGGGTGATGTCTCTACTTAAAGCCAGTTAGCCTAGTTATAAACCTGATCCATCTTCTTCAGAATCTATAATATAGTAAGGAAACAAATCAAATAAATGTACCAATAAGTCATATATATAATTGTTTATAAGGCTAAACCATAAGATAAGCTGGTATGATTTGGTTTAGTATAAGAATAACACTACTATAGTTTCATTCATTTTCTAGTTAGCGATCAAACAAAGATTAAAAATTAGATATAAGCTCAAGAATCACTTAGATCTCACTTGTCAGCTTTGTAATTTACTCCCTAAAACTATTAACAACTTATACTTCTTGTTTCAATTATCATAAACTTTTTGGAGCTCTATTCGTCAACTATTTGGTCATTACTGCCTAGAGAAGGAATTGCCAAGTTTGTTGGATTAGGCTAGAAATTAGTTAAAACATCTAGGAGGAAAATCTAGTTTATTCAAAATTGTATTAAGCTATAACATATATGCAATATAGAGGGAAATAAGGATGTCAATGGGGGCTGTCCAGCCTGTCTATATTTTTTTAATTAAAAAAATACAAAACGGCGTCGTTTTGGAAAAAACGATACCGTTTTGTCCCAAATGGCTGGGCCCGATTGGCCCGTGGCCTGCCCATGGCCAGCCAAACTTGGGCCAAAAATAGGTTGGGTAGGCCGAGCCGGGCCGAAATTGCCATCCCTAGAGGGAAATGAATAAAAATTTACTAAGCAAAATCTCTTAATAGCTCCAATTTTATATCCAATAGTTTTTGTTTGATTAGAGAAAGAAGGAAGGCCTCTATAGACTTTCGCAAAGCAATTATTTAGTTAAGATCCAATTGGAAGTTACCTGAATTCTTTGCTTATGTTATTGTCTAATTTTTTTAGTTTTCCTTGTCGTAGTAGTATAAGCATAGCTTCCTCTTTTGATATCTTATCTTTATTTTCCCTTATTGGTTCTAATTTTCCCATTTCACAGTGCTAGTCTCTTTTTTTCCCTTTTGTAAAGCCTTAAGTTTTCCTTCTTATCTATTAATTCAATTTCAAGTTCCAGATGAAAACTTCATTAAGAAGCAAATATAGAAATTCCTTGAAATTACTAATTGTTTTGGTAACTTTATTTCAAACTATCTTAATTAACTTTTTGCTAAAACATGTTTTTAAAAAAATGCTCCATTATGGCCACACACCTAATTTAGTGTTATATAATAGATAAAATATATGGTAAATAACTTATCACCTTTGAATATTCTCCTAATGAATAAAGAATATTGTAGATATAAATTAGTAACAAATAAGTATTTTTATAAAAAAATTTGAAAATAACAAATATATGCTTACAAGAGGGTTTGTTACAAAGATTAAAAATGCATTAGTATTTTATATACAAAGAGGTCTTATTTTTAAAGCAAGAAATAGAGAACTTGGTGCTCTATATAGCAGTGCATCATTTTATGTTTGAAATGAACATATTATCTTTTCTAAAGATGCTACATTGAAAAAACAAGATTGCTTCTCCTATATAATTATTAAGATCGGCTAAGTAGTTTACTAACTCCTCTAAAAATGTTATCCAAACATTAAAAGCGTCTCGCTTCATCTTATTCAAGTAATTTTTAATGCGATTACTCTAATGCATAATTTTTTAAAAAAAAGTTATCAATTAATGCTCTTATTATAATACAAAGTATTTTACTTAAAATTTAGACTCAATTCAAAATTTTTAATTATCATAACAGCTTATCCAAAATTTTGGTTTTTGAGGTCCAATATAACTAATAGGTATTCATTTTAATTACCTATTCGCATACCTATTTAGTATCTATGATTCTTGTAACTTTATAGTAAAAAAATATTTTCTTTATTATTTCACTCATATTTGAAAATTTTCATATGTTTTGATGTCTCTTTTACTTTCTAACATCAGTCGTAAGTCAAAGATTCTAACAATAATCCATTCTTTTATTTTCATATTAAAAAAATTGTTGAAGAAAGCTTCTCTTAGAAGCCTATAAAACATATTATCCAGATGCAAAACCAAAGGCACTATAAAAATCATGATCCTCTCTTTTATTTAGCTAATCCTCATGTGGTGTGACTTTTTAATGATCCTTTTCAGTTTAATCCTAGGTCTAACACATTATATGCTCAACTTAAGTTCTATCCGTATAAAACATTTTCTTGCAATCTTACAAATTGTTTTGAGGAACACCTTCAAATATATCGAGAGTTTCAAACTCAAATATTTAAAATAAGATATATAATTTAGAATTTCTTCTTTCTCCCTAACACTTAGAAGTATACTTGATTGATTATAGCATATTATTGGACTCAAACCATGCAACATGGATGGATCTGTAAGAACTTTAGTGTTTGTTCTAGCTCTTTAATCCTTAACTCAGAAGACCCAATTTTTATTCCTTTATTTTCTAAGAATCTCAATATCTATATGAGATTATTAGTCTAGAGAGCTCAACTTTATAACTAGGAAGCAAATTATTGAGTAAGTCCAAGTAATCGATTACTCTTGAAGGGCACCAAGGAACAAGAAGACTAAGACTAGTATGAACAGCCCAAGTACAACAATCATGTGTATGGTGACTTTGACTTTGGACTAGATGCTTAGATGGACCTTTGGCAAGAGTCTATACATAGGACCCTTAGGAATTAAATTGTTGTATCAAGTATTTTTAGGTTTGTATTAAAGTTTAAGTATGATTTAGTATATAGTATGATGATGTAATTAATGATTTCATTTTTCACGAAGAAATAAACACGTCATAAGAATATGACATTAGCAATAAAGTCAAATTTAATGATTATACAAGTAATGAGATCCTTGTAAAAAAAGGATATTGACATACCATTCACCTATCCTCCCATTATAAATAAAGATGAGAGTTCCTTTTATATTCAATTTTTAGTTAAAGAAATGAAATATGTATTCTTTTCTATAAAATATTATAAACTCTCTTATAATCTTTAATATGTTCTATTTTTTGCCACCGATATTATAAATCATGTATGCGAAAATTTTTAATTTCCTTTGATTTTTTTTTCTTGTCATTGACATCTTATTGAACATTATAGAAATTACTACTGATTAATGATATTTTCTAGAAGTGTTAAAAAAGTTTCTTATTGAATACAAATTTAAGTACATCTATATTCATTTTTTGTTTTTTTCTCTTTTTAAGAATATATACATCTATAAATGATTAATTAAATACTTATCTTAATGTAATATTTAAAAGAGAACCTTTTTTTTTAGTGAATTTAGATGATAAGCTAACTTGACTTTATGTATTTGAATTAACTACTTTTATTAGGAAATTTAAATATATGGTATTTAGTAAGGATTATATATTGTACCCATTTAATCATCAAATCTAATTTATAGGTTAATCAAATTAAATGTTTTTTTAAATAAAAATCCTTCGTACATGATTAATTGATAAACATGCTATAAGATAGCATATTCAAACTTTGCCAATTTTAATGAACTTAGATAAAATAATTTTAAGATAATTAATTGCCTAATGTCTATATGCCTCCTAAAGTATACATAAAGATATGCTTTCTTTAAATGATTTGTTTTCTTTATAAAACAAAATATAGTATCAAAATCTTGGTTCTTTTTTATAATGTCGATGAATTTTCGATTAAATGCTTCATGTTGTCCTCTTCTTATTCACTCCTTTTCATGAATTATATAATAAAAAGATTATTATTAGAGGTTGTTTCAATGTTATGAATAATGTTCTAGGATTGGTACTGGACTTAGTTTCAAGATAGTAAGGTACTAGTTGTTGGACCCAAAACTTTTCTTGGAAGTTAGAATTATTAAATGAGAATCTGTTGACGTTTAGTCATGAGTAAAAATCAGAATTCTTGAATTAGAAATTTATGGAGTTTATTTATGAATATTTTTAGTTACATATAGTTGTATGGATTAAATGGAAGTGTTAGAATTAGGTTAAGGAGTTATGAAGATTAGAAGTGGGTGTGCAAAAGTTGCACTGTTCTTCGAATTGCACGTCGTGCACAAGCACGATCATGAAAGTGCCATTTTAGTTGGAAGCTCGCGATCGCGCACAAGCACGATTCGCAACTTCTAGCTCTTACATCCGTGACTCTTTTTTTCACGGCCATTGTAACTTCTAGCTCTCACATCCGTGACTCTTTTTTGTCACGGCCGTGACATTTTCAAATGCACGGTCATGACTTTCTTATTTTTATTTATTTATGCATTTGTTTTTACTCCCAACTGTGACTTATGTTTATTTTATTTATTTTTATTTTACTATTATTTGCCAAAATTCCCCAATTTTAGTGCTTAGTCGCCACGAAATAAGAACCGAGACCTGGGGACAACATCTTTGGTATCAGAGCCCATAGTTTCTAAGGATTCCTAGGCTTAGAATATGTTATACTATGAAATATATGATGTGTGATAAAGTGTTTGTATTGCTAAATTACTTGTTTGCACTGTCAAGTTTATTGAATGCATTAAGTGACATGCATATTATGCATAAATGTAGGAAATAAGATTAAAATGAAAAGTAAGATTAAGGATAATGTTTAGATTAAAGGAGTAAAATGCCACCTTGTGGAAGAGCATGAGAAGTTTTGCAAGGATCTGCTGCATCTGATTCCCCACTGTTAGAGAAGGGTACTTATGAGTATAGAATCCCAATAATTGCAACCGTATAAGTCACACGTATGAACTTTCGTAAAGAGTTTGAGCTATTAGAAACAATGAGAAGAATGGTGATTTGTAAGAGTGTAAGGCAATGAAAGTTTGTGCATATCTAAAAATAAGAAATACTACGTAGTCCGATATGTTATATATAGATTCAGTATTTATGGTTATGTCAATGAATATGGTAACAGAATTTTGTTGTGGATATGTACTTAAGTTGATATGGATGTGAATATATTTTCATGAATTTACTGAGAAAGAAATAGACACATAGGTAGAAATGACAAGATTTAAAATGTACAAGCAAAGTGGAATTGAAAGGTTGAACTTGGAATTTAAAATGATTGTTTAATTAATGTGATAGGGGTTATGATCTAGTATATGATTGTGTTAGTGGATTTAAGATCAGAATTTCAAAATGGTTATGTGTCTATAATTCTAAATTGATTAAGAACGCATATATAGAAGATGAATAAATGATAGTGATATATGTAGAAGTTCTCAGGGTTATGTTAACCAGTTATTATGAGTACATATCCGATAATGTGGTTACATTGGTGGATAATGTGATTGAGCACATATGAAATTTATATTTGGATATGGTATAGGAGGTAATCTATGATCCTTATAGTTAAAATCATGAGATCAATCAAAGTAACATAATGGAAGTATGGGATTAGGTGGTTATGTTGAAAAGGTAACTACTATGGAGAAGTAACTTTTGAATAGTCGTAGAATATTCAGAGGTTCTTTAGAATCAATTGCAATTGAAGTATCATTAGCATGAGATATTAATTGGTGACTTGTCGAAAATACATTTCTATATAAGATGTAAATTTCTTAATGGTACATACCAAAAATAAGAGTAAATGAATATGCCTCTTATTTCATTGAGCTTTATTATAAAGAATATTCTGATCATGTAAAGTGTGACAATAATTGAATTCATTGAAATATCATGAATAGTTGAAATTGATCTTATTGAGGTATTAAGAATGGCTGAAACAATAATGATGAATATAGTTGATTGATAAAGATTATGGAAACAGTGTGGATGATTGAGGTGAGAAACCTTCTTGTGATAGAGATGTTTTATTGAATCATATCACGTAAATTAAATGTTTCATTTCTAGAAATGAATGACTATTAAACAAATCAGAAGTGACTATTGGAGTCAGTTAAAAATATGACTCAGGTATAAGAAGTTGAATATGATATAGAGAGTGCATGAATTTTGTTTAATGTAAAGTAGCCTTCCTATATTATTAGGTTCATGAATTTGAGGTGATGTTGTTGTTATTGTTAAAGGAACTTACGTCTGATAAAATTGAAATGTGAAAACAATTGTATATGATAAATGCAAGTGAATGATTGCATATGACGTGAAAATTGATCTATAGTAGAATTTGCGCGACTCAAGAAAAATAGAATAGTTAAGTGGATTAATGTTGAAGAGATATGGAATAGTAAATAGAAGATAAAAGTGTTTTGAGAGTATCGTATCGCCTTGACAAGGTGTGTTGAAGTTCGGTAAAAAGGAAAGTGAAATTGCAAGAAACCTAAGATATATTGAGGAACCAGTTAAGATAGTAGCGTATTTGAATAAGCAACAAAAAAAATCGAGCGATTCTGCTAGATAGAGTCGTTTGAAAGAAATCATTCAAGTGAAGAAGCTACTTGGGAGACTGAGGAAAACATAAGATAGCATTACCCCCATTTGTTTTATCACTCAAGTAAGAATTTCAAGCATAAAATTCTTTAAGGGGGGAGAATTGTTGGACCCTAAACTTTTCTTAGAAGTTAGAATTATTAAATGAGAATTTGTTGGCGTTTAGTCATAAGTAAAAATCAGAATTATTGAATTAGAAATTTATGGTAAAAATTAGAATTCTTGAATTAGAAATTTATGGAGTTTATTATGAATAATTTTAATTACATATGGTTGCATGGATTAAATGGAAGTGTTAGAATTAGGTTAAGGAGTTATGAAGATTAGAAGTGGGTGGGCAAAAGCTGCACTGTTCATCAAATTGGACGATCGTGCATGATCGTGCAAATGCCATTTTAGTTGGAAGCTCGCTATCATGCATAAGCACAACCGCGACTTCTGGCTCTCACGCCCGTGACTCTTTGTTGTCACGGCCGTGACATTTTCAAATGCACAATTGTGACATTCTCATTTTTATTTGTTTGTGCATTTGTTTTTACACCCAACTATGACTTATGTTTATTTTATTTATTTTTAACTTTACTATTATTTGCCAAAATTCCCCAATTTTGGCACATAGTTGCCATAAAATAGGAAGCGAGATCCCGGGGCCAACACTAGTACTAGTCAATACCAGATATATCATTTGAGTATTTTTTTCAAATAATAAAATAGTTCCTAAATTTTATAAAATCACTATATAGTCTACTAATATATTGCGATACATAATTTTTAACTTTACAAACCTGTCTAAAAAATCATACTAATATAAATTTGATATAACATCTATCTGTTATTCTTATTAGTATTACTTTTATTCTTATTAGTATTACTTTTCACATATTTCTTATATAAATACTAACTATAATAAATATAAAAAAGATTGTTTTATTATCATATATAAACAAACTAAGAATAATACAAGGTACTTAAAATATTAGAATTGATTATATAAAAACATAAGTATAATAAGAATAATATAGGACCATAACTATAACAAACAAGAGTTTGTGTTGACGAATACAATAAAGTACCAGTGAAATTGAAATAAAAACACTTACAGTTAAAAATTTTATATTTATATTGCATATATAGAATTTAAATTATAAATCAAATATAAGTGAAATTAAATTAAAAGAAAAGATATATGAAAACCTGAAAGTTCATTTAATGATATATAGCTTGTTTTCATTTATTACGAATTCCTCAATATTGAGGGGAGTCTTATTATGACCATCATTTAATACTATTACCAAATGACATGTTAATTCTTTCCCATCCAAAATTATCTTCTAAGTAACTCTCATTTATAAAAGTTGGTTCCCCAAAAACCTAATCCACTAATAGGTCAATATGATCAAGGCAAATTGTATCTATAATAACACGTGTTCTATTAAGAGTCATAATAAACAAATAAAATTAAATTATTAAGAAATTATAAGAAAATATATTCAATTTAATAATGATAATAACATACCTTTGTCAAAGATTCAAATTGTATCAAACAAATCACCTTTAGCACTTTTGTACAGACTTTATTTTTATTAATAAAGAAAAAGGCATTTTTTCATTAATTTGATATTCGTTTATATATGAATTGATATTGATCTTAAATCGAATTGATGAAGTCCATGATACAAAACATAGCATGAAGGAAATCATGATGAGATCATGATAATGAGATTCCTATCATATGCAATTATGTTAGTATCTAAATAATCCCTAGTCATAGGATTAATAAGACAGGAGATTATTAATCCAGACAAACTATCACATATTATACTCCTTGATCTGATCAAGCAGTGGATCTCATAAACTGTAAGCATGATATGTTTAGAATTAATATATGGATGCTTACTAAGGGTAGTAAGTACATCGGATGACCCGCTATGAGATCTATCGAATGTCAATAATTAATCTCGTCAAAGCAATGGTTCAAATATCCTTAGACTTGAGGTACTCAAGAATATCTTGGATATAAATCTTATGCTTTGACATCATTCTTTTGTACCTCAAAACGAGGTCGCTCTTAGGGTCGTGATTGGGTATAGTTATTTGTATTCGAAGGTAATTGGGTAGCCAATAAAGGATTCTCCTCTCCTGATAAAGGAGATGATACCTACGGCCTCTTCTCGAGGTCATTACTTAGGAGTCTTTGGCCAGAGAAATTATGTTTCATAAATAGAGTCTTTAATGACACATAGAGTAAAGAGATCCCAGGATAAGAACCAACATCATTTGGACTAGATGTGATGTAATCAGTCTAATAGGAGTTGACACATAGCCCATACTCTGAACCAAGTGGGGTATAGGATGGTGAAAGGATGAATTGCACAGTAATTTTCTATAGAAAGGTTCATAAGTTGGATAATTAACTATCAAAGAGTTTGTGTGTTAATCTACTTATATTTCGGTAAATAGGCATCATAAAATCCCTTCATGATGTGTTTGAATTAAGAGTTGATTCAAGTGCTTAAAATAGCCGAGAACCTCACTCGCATAAAAGATTGGATGAAAAGCAAGTGTGTATAGCCTTTTTTAAATAGGCCACGATCGTGGCCTAAGGCGAGGCATGCCACGATCATGGCCAGCTAGGCCACGATTGTGACAAAAGCTGCGAAGTGACATATAAGTGAGTGCTTCACTTATGTGCACTAGGTTTTTTCACTTCTTACACACATAAGTGATAGATAAGGCTTTAGAAGAGTTCTAGAGTGAGAGTGAAGTGTCTTGAGTCTTGTTCTTGCAACTCATGCAATTGTTGCATGAATTAAAGTGCATGCAACAAGATTGTTGACCTATCTTCCATCATCTTGAGCATCTACCAGAACTCTTCTAGTTTGGTGCTAACATAAGCCTTATACATTATTTCTTATTCCATCTTTGTGTGTTCTTAGAGATCAAGGAAGGGTTTGGTGTTTGCAACAACCCAAACAAGGAGAAGAAACAATAAAGGAGGAGATACACAAGGTAAAAAAATTTACATTTCATGTTCTTTAATACATATCTTTGCATGCATGTTAGATCTTGTGGTTTCCGGGTTGTCATGGTGTCAGAATCTTGATTCTGATACTTCTACTGCATCCCCATGCATATGATGCATACAACCATGGCTAACCCAATAGTGGTATCAAAGCTTATTTATGCATGTAATAGATGATGTATTGAACATGTGCAAAGTGTTTGCTGGGTTGGGACTGACTTGCATGTTGTTTTGGAAAACTTCATGTAAATTGTATAAAATTTTTTTCTATTTTTCTTTCACATAAATGTTTATAAGATGTTATATTATGTTTTTGTAAAAGGATATTGCAATTGAATGTCATTTTCTATGTTATTCGAATTTATATCCAGACTGTTCATAAGTTGATTTTTGGGATTTTCTGGAAAATTGATTGCATGTGCTTATTTTGAAAATTTAGTGTTAATTCCAGAAAACTTTTTTTTTCTGTTTTTGCACCAAAATGTTTATAAGATTTTATGTTACGTTTCTGTAAAAGGAAAATACAATTGAATGTCATTTGCTATTTTATTAAGAATTTAGTTTCAGTCAGATGCATGAGTGAAGTTCTAGAAATCCTGGAAATGTGATGAACATGCATACATGAAAATTCCATATTAATTTTTATACAAATTGTTTTTATAAATTTTATGCATGCACATGTAAGATGAGATGTTTCCACATGGATGAGATGCATGACACTTGTTGTTAAAGTGGTTATCTTATGCATGCATGATGTAATGTTTGACTGGTGTTAGAAGTAATGTGACAAGTGTCATACACATGTGATGTGTTGGCTTATCCCTATTTATTAATAAATAATTACTAAGAATTAGGTTCTAGAATTTTTTTATTAGACACATTTAGAATGTGTATAAGACTCTGGAATTTTTCCAGAATTAATTGAATTTAATTCAATTAATAAATAAAGTCAAAGTCAACATTGGTCAAGTTTTCGAAAGTTGATGCAGTTGACTTACTAAATGACTTATAATGTATTTATTTCGGTTATGAGACCTAAATAAGGTTCTTATGTGATAAGAAATATATTATTTTGATGATGATAACATGCTTAATGCATGTGCTTGAAATTAGGGTTTCGGAAATTTTCCGAACATCAAATCGGTCTCTTTAGTGTCTAGTAGGTTAACTTATTTATCTTGACGATTTTGGTCATCAAGATAATTTTGGCATGTGCTGAAATTGTTTAGATAAATTTAAGATGACCTATAGATATTATAGAGGACTAATTGGTGTATGGGAATTTTGGAAACCCTAGGGATTAATTTAGAATTAATCCAAGTAGAGCATAGCATTTCCAGTGTGACTAGATAAAGGCTTATAAACTAAGATTGAAGTGTTTATTCTAGACATCAAAATAATTAAATTTTAATGTTCTTAATCGAATCACATTCATAATTCAAATTAGCCAAGACTAACATTAGTTCCCAATTAGGTTCAAGAGTTGAATCGATTCGTGAACTTTAGAGGCATAGTCAAGTCACAACCTAAATTTAAACCTCCTTTATGTGATACATGCATTACATGCGTTTTAAGGGTAGTTATAGACATAGACTCAATTCAATTGAGTTGTCATAATCTAAATGTATATATGATATACATAATCAAGATCATCTAAGTATTGATGATACCAAAGGACAAATCCCTTAACCAAAATATTAGGACTTACGCCTTCTATTGATATGGCAAGAACTAGAGTTCTTTTAGAGTTGGGTTGTTAGGAAAATCCAAGCCCTCTCTACATGAATATGTTCAAACCATGGCAATTAGATTTTTGAATTAATGGGTTGGTCCTAACTGGAAGAGTTGATTTGTTGTCCAAACTCAAGGTCAACGTAGATAGAGGCAAAGTTGGGTTATATACATAGGATGTATAAAATTCTAGAGTTGATAACCCAATGAGTGTGCCAAATCAATAGTTGATGGCACAAGTCAATAGTTGCATAATTGAATGCAATTGGTATGAGTGATACCTACCAATTGACCTAAGGTAGCTTGTTTGGCAAACCCAAGGTCATTCTTAGTGACATCGACCTATTAAGAAAACTATAAGTTTTCTCGAATTCATAGTGAGGGTTATGCATGTTATTAAAGTCCTTATAGATATTCATTAAGTGTACATTCTAACACTTTCTCTCATTCTTTTAGGTTATTGAATAGCCACAATGTCTTTTAGTGTAAACCTACGCTCCCTATTAGATTCCAACAAACTCACGGGACCAAACTTCTTGGATTGGCTATGGAATTTGAGAATTATTCTCAAATCTGAAAAACTAGGATATGTCTTAGATGAACCACTTCCCAATCCCCCTACTCTTGATGCATCTGATGAAGATCAGAAAGCTTATAAGAAGCTACTGGATGATAGTAAGTTGGCTAGCCGTATAATACTGGACTCTATGTCACCAGAACTGCAAAAGCAATATAAGGATATGGATGTTCATACTATAGTCTACCCTCTGAGGGAAATGTTTGATGAGCAAGCTTGGTCTGAAAGGTTTGAGACCTTGAGGTTGCTTTTTCATTCTAAGATGTCTAAGGGATCATCTTTGGTGCAGTATGTGTTGAAGATGAATGGCTACATTGAGAGATTAGCCAGTTTGGGCTGCATATCCTCAATTACCTTTTAACTATATTTCAAACATTTCAATTATTCAAATCAATCAATCATATGATACATAAGGAAGCATATGCAAATGCACATGTGACTCCGTTCATTTTTGTTGTTGTTGTGACTGAGCGCCCTTTTATTATCTACATTCACATTCGTAACCTTTAAGCTCTTTTTTAAACTGGCCACTCCGGTCACAACTCCTTTATCTAATCATGCATTTCAATGTAATGCATCATGCCATATGCCATATTTCATTTACCTTTCATTCTTGTATGCATTTATCACACTATCAATTCATCGGATCTACTCCGACAATTCATTGGATCCAATATGACATTACACATCCAATTTCTCACATTCCATATTCACATGCAAATTGATAGCACTTCCAATACAATCCTGATTAATAAACTCCTCAGACCATCAATGTCCGGAATTATTACAATGATGACAATAACAGTTCATTATCAAAGACTAAACACAAACAATTCAGTCATAGTGAGTAAACATCTAGGTTAACTCATAGTAAGCTCCAGATTTTCCATTGACCTAACGATCCAGTAATGTCTGGTTGCTGACGTTCACTCTAGTGTATCTATCTTCATACAATACACACATATTTCACACATCATTAATTTGGCAATCATATGATTATTCAATCATTCACATGTGTGTGTGTGCATGTGTGTGTGTGTGTGTGTGTGTGTGTGTGTGTGTCTATATATATATATATATTAACTGACTTTCTGGGTATATATCCTTATTCACAAATCTTAATCATTCAAACACTATAGCTTATACATAGCTAGTTTGCAATTAGGTTAATACCTTAAGTACACTTTATCATGCTCAATTTATTAACCATACATTTACCAACTCTTTTTTAGTATTACAAGTATTCATATAATTCCTAATTTTCATTTATTCATTCCTAATGCATTATTTAAATCCTTTGGAATATATTTGCATTCATATGAACATCTTCATTTCTTTAACAGTCCTACAATCCAAACTTAGATACATTGATATCAAACAATCTTTTCCTTAAGGTATAACATCAATTACCAACTTCAATTTATCAAACACTTTAATTTAAGATATAACATCAATTAACAACTTCAATTTATCAAACACTTTAATCAACTTATCAAGCATCAGTCTAAGTTTATTTCAAAACTTAATCAAGTCCAAAAACACCAAATTAGAGTGACTTATCCTCATATGGTTCAACAATTGCACAAAATAGAAATTACCATGTCAAAACCTTGCCCACGATAGTGGGGTACCTTCCTACGATCGTGAAATAAGCTAATGCATCTATCTACAGTCGTGGGATGAGTTCCACGATCGTGGATGTAACATCCCCTCACCAATGGGAAGGGTAAAATAGTAATTTGGAACGGGTTAGGAGTGTGTAAAATTGTTTTGCTATGTTCATACATTCATATATGCACATTAATAGTGAATAGTGAATTTTTGCACATGTAAATGATTGTACATGCATTCATGACATTTCCCGGTATAATTGTGAATA
>JAOQMS010000008.1:33760174-33775725 GCA_027563885.1 Erythroxylum longipes | reverse complement strand
AAACACAATAAGTTGGAAATCTCAACAACAATCAGTGGTAAGTTTATCAACCACAGAGGCAGAGTATTATGCAATAACAGAAGGAGTAAAGGAACTAGCATGGCTATCAGGAATATTAAAGGAAAATACAGAAATTACAATACCAATACTATTCACGGATAGTCAGAATGCATAGTACCTGAGTCGCGATCCAGTCCTCCATGAAAGATCCAAGCATATAGATGTGCGTCTGCATTTCGTCCGAGACCAGATCGCCAAGGGAACCTTCAATCTGGAAAAAATACATGGTGAGAAAAATCCATCTGATTTCGGTACAAAAATTCTAACACAAAAGAAGTTTAATTTTTGCAGGGAATACTTACAAATCATGGAAGCCCCATGATACCGAAGTCAGAGCCAACAGATCTCACAAAGGGAGTGAAGATTAGGGTTTCGGGTTTTTGGGGATTTCTCTAGGGTTTTTCTTTTGAGCAAAGATTGATGGAGTAGGAGGGAAAGTGTGATAGAAATTACGTTTACTCCACCAATCTCTACTCAAATTCGACAAGAATGCATGAAAAAATTGAAGACAGAATGTGTATGTGTGTGAGGTGCGTGAAAGAGACGAAGAAGAGAAGTGAGAGAGAGTTCTCGAGGTTTCTACTTCAGACAACAATGGTTCAGCATAGTTACACACCCATGTGATACACTGAAATGTGATGCTAATGGATCAAAGCATTGTCGTATTACATGAGCTCACAAGCCACACAAAACGCACAACTTCATTAAAAGGAAGCACAGAGATGTTAAAGAGGCAAGAAACTGACACAAAGAACATAAACAACAACGTTGTCGTGTGACTTACGGCTGAAACACATCAAGACTCAAGCCCATTACATTGTTGTTTCACATATACATTTAAACAACAACGCAAAACGCAGGTTACAAGACGAAAATGCACAACAGAGGATTAATGAGTCACGTGAGGTGCAGCAACAGAAATTCTCCAAGTTCCATCCGAAAGCTTCTATACACATGCAACATATATAAAAGACAAGTTTATGCATAAGTGGACAAGACAACAACATAGAAACTTCAGTGATCAATTCTCATGGTATTCAGTAGTTGAGAGAGTGGAAGGAGAGTAAGAAAAAAAATTCAGAGAGTGCTAGAGTACACCGGTGAATACTAGGAGATACTTCGGGAAAAGGCTCTTTACAAGTGTAGGGGATACACTCATCTCTATATCTTTGTTTCTTCATCTTCTTCTTCATATTAGTGAAGTCTTTACCACCATAGGTGGGAACCTTGGATGTAGATGGTGATTCATTATCGAACCAAGTGAAATCCGGTCTTCTTTAATTTTCTGCAAGTTTTATATCTGCAAAGTTAACAATCTTTGTCAAGATCTTTAGTTGAAAGGTATCAGTAAAAGCAAATTAACCCAACAACATAATTCTAATTAGAACTATGTAACTCTGATTTATATTTATCCTAGTCCAAATTACATAACTGGACATGAGATGAAAAATAAAAACAGAATCTCATTACATATGGAGGCTTGACATGTAGTATGAAAATAGAAAGGAAAGGTTTATGAAGAATGGCATTAACATCACATATCTTTCCGCCTGGCTGCGTAAAAGCATGATGATAGTTGTGTAGACGGCAACTAAAGAAGTAAGGTAGTTCTGCACTGCACTGCACTGCACTCCACTCCACTCCACTCCTCCACATAAGGGACACTTAGAAGGGACATGTACATAAAAAGCGTGTAGTGCGGCCAAATTCAAACATCAAAACGCCTGCTATATTGCCCAACCAACCAACCAACTTACATCATCACGGAAATCTACATTAGCTTATAACGTAAACAAACAAAACCGTTGCTACTACAAAACAAATTAATACGAGTATGCTTTTACTTTAGAGATACGATGTGTAGCGGAAAGAGGAAGTTTACGGCGCCAAAAAAGAAAAGAAATAATAAAAGAGAACAAAAGGGAAAAAGGTAAAGAGAACAGAGGCTTGGGTTACAATTACAAAACCCACCTGTTCTCTTCTCTTCCCCAACAAAAACACCACTCTCTCTTAAAAGTTAAAAGTAGCAACTAGACGCCAACGCAACGTCTGTCCAGAGAGAATGTTTTATAATTTGGTAGAAACTCTAGAGTGTGTAGCGTAGCATATAACTGCTTCTTCTTTTCTCTTATCTCTGGATCTTCTACTCGCTCACTGGTACGTACGTACATTCACTTTGCATTGCGATACATTTTGCTTGTTCGCAACTTTCTTCAGGATCGAGATTATCTTTTGAAAATCTTCTTTGCTTTCTGCTGATTCAGGGAATTTTGTTTGGATTTAGATCGTTGTGTTGTGTTGCAGTTTTATGTTTTTGCCTGCCTATCCATTCCAAACGCAGAACAGAGCGAGCTTGATAGTATCTGTAGATTACTCTTTCCACATTATACTTGGTTCTTTCTAATTTCCTGCATTTTCTCTGGAACCACACAAGGAGCATTTTAACGTTTATTTGTTCTGCTCTTAACTCACAAAGGAATTAAAAAGGAAGAGAAACCAGGGGAGAGAGGACCTCCTTTTTTTGAGTTGAATTGTTCCGTTCTCTGTCCAGAACAGGGCTTAATAAATTAAAACCTGCTTCTAATTTAATTTATGCCGTTAAAGTACCCAACTTGCCCCCGGGGCAGGGTCAAAACATTGAGCGTGACGTGTGTTTGTTTTTATGAGGGGGCATAATAGTCCAAAAAGATCTCTGTATATATTAATTCAGTCGGTAGAAATAGACTTCCAAGCAAAGAAAAGATTCTCCTTTGCTCATCAAAGTCTTTGCAATTGCACGCCTTCCCATAACCATTTTTAAGAGTTTATTTTTTACCATTGCGGGTTTCTTCACTGATTTTCCTCAACTTGGATTTGTCAGTTCTTTTGTATATGTAAGTCGTAAAGCTGTAGGTAACTTGTAGCAGTGACCAAAAAAGATTCAGCTCTGCATGTTTGATTGGTTGTTGTAACAAAGCATATAATGCAGTAGGAGTGACTAGCCCACATCAGATGGGGGGACCAAATCTAACGGTTGTGGATGAACAGCTCAATCATCAGACAACGGCATGATAATCTTTCCCCCATGTCCTATCATATCATTGTTTCGTGTTATACGACTCGAGCGATTTTTGTATTTGTCTGATACTTTCTGTTCTCGAACGCATTTTGTATGATTTCGTCTGAACATGTTTCAGGTGAAGCAGGAATTTCGTGAAATAAATAAAAGAGTATCTTTAAGACGTAATGACATTATAGTTACATCTAGATGTGTTTTTCTAGTTTCTTTATTTTGTCATATATTGTATCCACTCTATTACTAACGTGGAGAATTGAATTGGGTTGACGGCTATCTATAGCAAATGAAAAATTTTATATGGTTTGGCTATAATTAGGTTCGTGTAAAGGCTACAAACTAATTCTTGTTGTTGTCTACTGTTTATGTGCCATTTTCCCCACAGCATAAGTTTTTAATAGATTGATGCAGTTTCACTTTAGCGAGCTGAACCAGAAATAGTGCATGCGGTTCTGTTCCTCGGAACGAATTGCAGGTAGATGATTAATTGATGCCTACTATGGTACATTGTTGCTGTATGTGATGAAGAAGACTGGTGGTGGTCTCAAGGAGAAATGGAGAGTGGTGGAACCGGCATCAGAATTGAGAGACATGCGGTACTCAAGGACCCATCTTGGTTCGGCCAATTCCGGAATGGCTCCAATCCCTGGATGGCCAGATATGTTTATGGTCTCATCTTTCTACTCGCTAACCTCCTTGCTTGGGCTGCCAGAGACTATGGTCATGGTGCCTTGACTGAAATGCACAGTAAGATTACTAGTTTAACCAAATCCTTATTGTAGCTTATTGTAGTTGCTAATGCTTGGTTGGGTTGGCAAAATAAACATCTTTCTCTTGGTTGTGGTTTCTTTTATTCATTAGACCAGTCTTGTTGTAGTGCTGACACTTGTTTGCTATTGGTGGAACTGGGGGTGCAGGGCTCAAAGTATGTGCTGGCAAATCCGATTGTTTGGGGGCTGAAGGAGTTTTGCGCGTAAGCTTGGGATGCTTCGTATCCTTAGTTGCAATAACCATCGTAAAGGGAACTTTTGTTTAAATACTATGTGGACTAGATCCTAGTTTGACTTTTGCACTTGTCTCAAGAGAAATGGAAATGAGCATTCATTTTCTAAATAGATAAGGTAGGTTTGCTGGTTATAGTGTAGTTAATAGGTAGACATGCATTTGTGCTGATTGAACTAGCAATTTGACACACATTATTTGCTGAAATAGTTTCCAGCAAGCTTCCAAACCAGCAAACCTACCCTATCTGAAGCTTGCTGGAAACTATTTCAACAAATAATGTGCGTCAAATTGCTAGTTCAATCAGCACAAATGCATGTCTACCTATTAACTGCACTATCTATGATATATTTATAAAAGTGTACATGTTGGCTTTGTTATTCCTTATTTGTGAAATAGGTATTTTTTATCGTCATGTTTCTTTCAACTGCTGGTACGTCAAAGATGTACGACCCGAGAGATTCATGGCATTCTGGTTGGTGGTCTGCCAAGATCGTTATGTGGATTGTATTGACAATTTTCACGTTTTTGCTTCCTTCAACCTTTATTCAGATATATGGTTCGTGTCATTCCAGTTTACATAAGGCGAACAAGCTTTTCTATTTTTCCCTTACGAATTTAGTACGCCATCTGAAATGATGATATGAAATTGATGTCGGTCAAAGTTATGCAATTTTCTTTCCCTTCATTTTGCAGGGGAGATCGCACATTTTGGTGCAGGGTAATGTGATTTTTGTCAGCAAATCAGCTCAGTAGTGACCCAAGAAGTTAAAATTCCTTCTTTTCTATTTCTCTTTTTTAACTTTTTGTTCTTTCACATGTCAGAGTTTTTCTTCTGATCCAGCTAATTAGTATCATCAGTTTCATAACATGGCTGAATGATTGTTGCCTGTCTGACAAATATGCAGAAAGATGGTAAGAATGACGTAATTTGAAACTATTACCTATATGAATTCATGCGCTAATTTTCAATTAACACTTATTTTTTTGTTTTTGTGTTTTATATTTTAATCTATTACGTCAAATATATACCAATTCTATAATTTATCAATCCACCTCTCCATTTTTGGTGGAGGGGAGACAGAATACAAAATGTATAAAGAAAAACAACTGGATGAAATACAATGATGCTTCTTATTATATTTGGTTTATCCAATAAAAACACATAAAATTATCATAGTCAAGGAGGAAATGGGAGAATTATATCATTGGCCTCTAGCGCATAAGTTATGTCTTATGCCTACCATCTGATATTGTAATATGAATAATAACGAGTATATATTTTTCCTGCAGCCATGTACATGTCATGCTAATTGCAACTACTTCATATGTTATATGCCTTGTCGGGATCATTTTGATGTACATTTGGTATGCACCAGAGCCTTCTTGCCTTCTTAACATCTTCTTCATCACATGGACTCTAGTACTACTACAACTCATGACTAGTGTCTCTCTTCATCCGAAAGTAAGTTTTGTGCCAACTGCTCTCTGTTTATTCTTAATAAATTTGTCAGAAGTAGCTAACTTTTTTTGGGGACAGATAAATGCTGGTTTCTTAACTCCAGGATTGATGGGACTTTATGTAGTGTTCCTGTGCTGGTGTGCAATTCGAAGGTACTGTTTCTAATGCTTTTCTCATTATTTGACTTCCAACAGCAAGCATGGATCTTGCCTCAGCTTTTCCAGATTTCTCA
The DNA here is from genome assembly GCA_027563885.1 of Erythroxylum longipes. Lineage (NCBI taxonomy): Eukaryota > Viridiplantae > Streptophyta > Magnoliopsida > Malpighiales > Erythroxylaceae > Erythroxylum > Erythroxylum longipes. Next base: position 33,769,914 of record JAOQMS010000008.1, on the reverse strand, counting down.
CCAAAAGCAAAGAACAGAGCATTATTGCGCCCTTAACAACCTCAAATGATCAGCATTCAAGTGAATTTTCCATTTACCTAAGCTGACTTTATTCTGAAGTAAAGATAGCTTGCGCACTATCTTGCGTTCGAAAACAGAAACAAGCTTGAATTCAACAATCAAACTTTTCTTTTTCTGCTAGAAGTTCCTGCTAAATAATTCTGGCATAAGGTTGAGCTAATTCAATCCCCTTGGTCGTTGAATCCTTCCACTTTTGTTATGTCAGTGAACCAGCTGGAGAGAGTTGCAACAGGAAGGCAGAAGCTTCAAAGAAAACTGATTGGCTTACCATAATAGTAATTTCCTGATTCTCCACTTGTATCCTATATTTTGTGGACTCGAGTACTAAAAACTACTGCATAATTAAAGTGAGTGCTGGCTAATGATAAATTGGTACCTAATCTCATCACTGCACGTTTTGGTAATTAAAAAGTGAAACAATTTCCAGCATGTCTACAAAAGGAAGTGTTAGGATAGGAGAAGCCATGCCCATGATTTGCTCATGAATAGGAATGTGGTAAAATGGAAAAAAGGGGGGAGAAGAGGAAGTATTAAAAGCATCTAAATCTCAGCCCCAATCTGCAATGTTTACGTTAATTCCCTTGTTTCGAGAAATCATACCAGCCAATGTAAGTTATGCCCTTAAGACTATGAATGTAAGCTTTTCAATGATAAAGACCTTATTCTACAATTTTCTTCTTACATTTTTTATCATCGCTGACATCAACTCTTAATGTTTGCAGAGCTTTATTGTGGCATTACTTGCAATTGTTATTGCAACATTTTCTACTGGCATTGATTCCCAGTGTTTTCAGGTATGATCAACTGGTGAACTGAATTTTTAACTTTTTATTCCTGTCACTTTACACAAGTGTGACTACTGTCCACTGCAGTTCAGGAAGTCTGAGACAAAGACAGAGCACGATGTGCCGTATGGTTATGGATTCTTCCACTTTGTATTTGCTACAGGAGCAATGTACTTTGCAATGCTATTGATTGGCTGGAACACTCACCATGCTATCAAGAAGTATGCTTCTCCAATTATTCCACTTCTACTTTCTAAAGTTTTCTCAAGTTGATCTACAATATTGTCTCGTAATTCTTTCACATTATTTTCTGATTTATGTAAGCTGTAGGCCGCTTTGCATTCTATTAGCAGCACTTTTGAAGCTATGTTTGAAAGTTTCATTAAATGTGAAGATGGATATAGAGGAATGTCATTATGAGACAACATATATTTTATTGGTTTCTTATGGTCTGAAAGTTCTTGGAGTGTAATCAATCGATATCTTTAACTTGTGTCGGCATTCTGCAGGTGGACAATTGACGTTGGTTGGACCAGTACTTGGGTGAGAGTAGTAAATGAATGGCTGGCAGTTTGTGTGTACTGTAAGTATTTGGTCTTATAAGATGGATGATTTTGATATTCAGACTAGCAAGAAAGCAGAATGAGGGACGTTTTAACGACTTTTATATAAAATTTATTTATCATCTGAAGTAGTGCTGACCAAGTTAATTACTCTGGTAGGAGAGAACAGCATTAACATGCTGTAAATTTGTTTGCAGTGTGGATGCTAGTGGCTCCGCTCATTCTGAAGTGGAGACAAGCAGCAGAAGCTACTTAGAATCGTCCAAAAGCATCCCTCATTTTGGAATTGCGTCTTTTCACCCGTTGTGCATATCGTAGTCAACAGCTGCAGATAGAAGAAGTTAAGAGTATATTTAGCTGCAAGAAACACGTTGGTGGCATTCGTTATATTCTTTTAATATTGTATTGCCTTCCGTCCCGAAAAGAAAAGCTTTATTAGTCTTATGAGTTGATACAAAGGGAAAGGAAATATGTTAAAAGAATGTGTTATGTGGCTAAAACTTGAGATGGAAAACAGAACAGAATCAAAGCACAAGAACAAAACATAAGGATGAGTAACTTGAGAATGATGGGACCAAGTATAAATTGTATAATTTGTACATAAGAGGTATGGAACACATCAAGACACGTATCTATCTTTTCCAATGCAGAAATTTTGTAAAAGCAACAAACAAAAGAAATCTCAGTGAGTTTTTAAACCTCTATACCATATAAATATGCAAATTATACTTAACTCTGTCCTAAAGAATAATCTTTAAATTATTGGTTCCAATAAAAAAATTAACTAACTAATAGATAATCATTATGTTTTTAACATTTGTGAGCGGTTAGTTTGTGCTTGGATGATTCCTATGGGAATTAGTACTTTATATGACTCATATTTTGTTTGTATGTCTTATTTTAGCTCTCAAATAAAAAAGAATAAATTCAGACAAGTTAGAACTAAGTTAGAGAAGTTTTAGAGTGATTTTAGATGAATATGAGTTGCGCATGGTCTTATGTTTAGTAACGTAGCATCAACATGGTACTGCGTTCAAACACATGTAAGCTGAGCTGTTGGAGTGTTCGGCTTCTTTGGCAACTTGGTGTAGGAATATGGCTCAAGCACGAACCCATATTCCTTCTATGCTCCACGCCAGTGCATTGTGCTTTTTACGATGATTTGCGACTTGAAGAACACGACTCAAATAGGGACTAACATGACCTAAACACGGACCCCTATTAGTTGACTTTAGACTATGTTTATAGGTGTACGTACCCTCGATTTCGCATAAATGATGTACTGAACCAATACGAGTGTAACGAGATACCATTTTCTTAACTCGTGTTGACAATGATATTTATAGAAATTAGGTTTATAACAATTATGAAGAATACGAGACCACCATGGACCTGTGTTGGTCCTATGTTGGTCAAAATTTCAGGACTGTCATGATATAAAAAGGAGAGAGAGACCAGAGGAAAAGATAGAGCCATTTGGGAGGACCAAACTTAGTCAAAAAGAGAGGAAGGGTGAAATTTTGCATCCAAGAGGACAAGAGAGGGCAGTTAAAAGTGAGTCAAGACCGGATCAAGAAGGAAGCAACCATGGACAATAAATTCAAGATTCTATTAAGATTCAAGATCTATAAGAACTCATTCTTTTTATCTTTTTTTAATTGTTTCTTGATGACTTTCTTTCTCTTTTATGAATTAAATTGCAATATAGATTTAAGTATGATGAACTCTAGACCTGTTCTTTTGAATTGAGTCTTTGACTTAATCCAAGTTTCTAGTTTTCTTTAGAATCATATATTTCTACTTATTGGTTGAATCGGAGTAGAGAACACATAAGATTCAATTTAAGATTTCATATATAGGAATTGAAGTAGCAAGCATATAATATCATACATATGAATAGATCGAAGACACTGAATAATGAGAGTTACATGGAACCTTAAAACTAAGACCTTTTAACTCTTCTGAATTAGAGTGAATAATATCATAAGAATTCATATAATGAATTAATGTGCCCTAAGAGGAATTTTGATTATAGAGAACCTTCGATCAATCAACTTAAGCATAGAGGCTATATTTCTTGAGAAAGAATATAGTTGTAATTTTGAAATTCCTACTATTATAATAAACTAGGATTAAATATTAAATCAGGATAAATTCAAGCATATAAAATGTTTTAAGGGGATTCTTCATCTTGATGTTGTTTATCTACAAATTTTATTTTTTATTACCTTAATTGGTTATTTATTACTCGTGATTTTATTTTATTTTATTTTCCTTTTTAGAACCAATTATCCATTTTACTATATTAATTAATTAAAAGACAATTAGTACTAATTGTTTTACTCCTTATATGATTGATACTCATCCTCTCTCAACCATACTATATGAATTATATGTGCACTTGCCTTAGTGATTTCTTTTAGTATTTTTATGTTTCGAGAAATAAAATTTTTTGGCATAATTATTAGGAGTAGAATATTAGAAAATTTTTACTTTTATTAATCTAATAAAAATTTCTTTTCTTTTCTTTTGTTTTCTTTTTGTCTTACTTATTTAAAAACAAAAAAAAATATTGATCTTGTGTTGGTTTGATAAATTTCAGGAACTACCAAACATAATACCATAAAAGTGAGAAATTTGCATTGTAAGGGATTATGTTAGACTATTACTCACTGGGACATAATCTAGCTTTGTTAGGTCAAGAATGAGGCCAGTAACTTTGAGATAAAGCTTATTATGATTCAAATGATTCAACAACCTGTTTAGTTTGATGGCTTACCATGTAAGAATCCCAACAAACACATCACCATCCTTTTGGAGATCTATGATACTTTCAATAGTAATGAAGTTTTGAAAGATGCCATTCAACTAAGGTTGTTCCTTTTTACATTAAGGGACTTATCTGAATCATGGATAGATCCTTGCCTCCAAGATATCTTCAATCTTGTAGAGAAGTTTCTAGCTTGGTACTTTCCTCCAACACAAGGATTTCTTCTTTCTTCAATTAGAGAATGAGATGTTATATGATACTTGGGAGAGATAGAACTTAAGAAAGTGCCCTCACCATTGACTTGAATTAGTACCAAAAATACAAAAGTTTCACAGTAGGTTTAGTTACCAAACTAAGTAGCTGATCGATATATCTTCGAGTTAGACTATAAGCTTTAAGACTTTTGAGAAACTACACGAGTTAAACAAGAAAATTGTTATGAATAATTACCAATAGGGGAGCTTGAGGCTAAAGAAAAAATTATGTGGTATCTATAATATTGTGGCGGTGACAATATTATAGACAAAGCTAGAAGTATTAAGCAGAAAGATTGATAGTATAGTAATGACATTTATGATGGGGGACAATCTAATCATGAATGTTAGGCTCCTTACAATATAGGAAATTGGACTAAGCAAGTTGATTTTGTAGGGAGTTAGCCTCAATACAACCCCTATAGTAATACTTATGATACAAGATGAAGGAACTATCCAAAATTTTCATGGAATAATTAAAGATAGTAGAGAAAAATGCCTCTACCTAGATTTCAACTACAATAGTAGTAATAGGGGAAGCCAAGCCTTAAGGAGCTTATAAAAAGATTTATTACTACATTTGAGACATATTACAGAGCCTCTTCAAAATAAAAAAGCCTCCCTCTATAACTTGAAAATTCATATTAGACAGAACCTAGCAACATTAAGCCAAATCTAAGAGAACAAGTGAAAGTAGTGACTTCAAAGAGTATAAAGGAGTTGAAAGTTGAAGAGAAGGAAAAGGATGTTATGCAAGAAAATAGGGATAAGGAGAAGGAGAAAGAGAAGGAAAGAAGACTGAGGAGAATAAGGAAGTAGCTTTTGAAATATCTGAAGCCATAAAAAAATCCCCATGATAAAGGGGACACTTATTTCTCCATAGGTATGGTTGATATTGATATTTTTTATATTATGTAGGAAATAATGACACAAGATCCTTTAGAGACTTATATCATACAAAGAGAAGAAACAAAGATGGAAAATCCAATTTTAGTGGAATATGAAGAAATTAATAAGCCCTTTGTTTAGGAAGAAGAGAGAAGGCAATCCTTTAATTATGGATCTACGATAGGTGAAGATTTTGAGTAAAAAGTCTAACTAAAAGACTTATAAAGAAGCGTTTGTTGGGAGGAAACACAATATTCAGGTGTTTTTATTTAATTTGATAGTTTTTATGATTTTTAGTACTAGTTTTGGTGTTTTCTAATAGTTTTAAACTAACAGATTGAAGTATATTTTTGATGTTCTTTCACTATTGAATTGGGATGATATTACTTGGGATGAGACTCGATGATGGATATCAATTTGCATTAACATCTATTTCCAACCATTCTTGTAAGCCTTTGCAAAAAGTTAAAGGTCCACTAATGATATGATTCGTACTAATAGGTATGATGAGATTTGATATCAATATGACAGGAATACACAAAAAGAAAGATATGAATCACCGTGATCCAGAAAAGAAAGAGATTGGGAGTGATAAGATTCTAAGGTCGATTACTATTAGAAAACTATAGAAGATTGATAGTTAATAGAAGACCTAATTGAAGAGTTTCTCTAAAAACAAGGATGAAGAAAATATATCCAAAGATTTTTCAATTTAACAATGATAATTATCACTTATCTAATACTAACATAAGAGATTCTCTTACAAGCATAAAACCTTTAAACTAAAGCCCCAAAAGGAAATATCAACTTGAAATAATAAAGCTTTAACTAATTAAAATGAATGTCTGCTAACACTAGCACCAATTTTGTTTTGAAACTTTTAGTGCCAGCATCAAATACAAGTCTAGCACCGGTTATAAGTTTAATTTCGATACTAGTTTACTTCCATTTCTCTAGTGCAACCCAATAAAATATTGGTTTACTTATCTATTTAGAAATGGTTACATTTTATAGCCACATTATCTGCTTTTTTTTGACACTTAACTTGAACCTCTCATAAATTTCTAAACTCCTCTTCTTGTATCCCCTATATAGAAGCTCGTGTAGCTTGAGTTGATACTAAATCTCCATCATTTATCCTTTTTCTAAAAATGATTTGTCCTCAAATTAGCACTTTTATCTACAAAATCATATTGCACTTGACATTGGGCTACGTATGCATCTCTCATTTTTATTTTCCTAAAAGACTTAAATTACTAGCAAATATTCTCCCTCTTTTTTCCATTTAATCTCTCTTGCTCGCTCTTATAAAGCTTGAGTTGATATTTATAAAAATACTCAGCTAATAATGGAGAAATCATAAACAATTTATTATTCATAGAAAAGGAATACATGTTCTTATACCTATCATGCATAGCACTCCTACCAAACTGTCATAGACACCCTAAAAGAATGTGTCTCACTTATATAGGAACCACATTATATAGTACTTCATCTTTAAACCTTCTAATCGAGAAAGAAACTAGTACCTCCTTTATTACCTAATGTTCTCACTCTCATTCATCCATTATAGGTTATATAGTTTAGGATGCTTTGTAGTTGATAGCCATAACTTCTTCCTTAACTCCATACTAGTAACACTAGCACAACTTCTTCCATCTACGATCATATTATACACCCAATTCTTGATAACACATCCAGTATGGAAAAGGTTTTCTCCTTGCTTATTTGCATCTTCATCTCTCACTTGTAGGTTTAATGCCCTCCTAGTGACCAGCATCCTTCCACCTCATGTCTCTGAATATGCTTCTTGTCACTAATCTCCTTTAAGCTAGGCATCTCATCCTCTACTTTCTCTTCATTTTTGGAAACATATTCCCCATTCTCCCTCATCATCATAACTCTCTTGTTAAGACACTGGGATATTACATGTCCTCTCTCCAAACACTTAAAAACATATGATGTATTAATTCTTAGTTATCGAAGTGGAATTGATCTTAACTTCCTCTTCACTTAGTGCTTGCAAATTTAGTTTAGTTGCTTCATACTTAGGTTTTAGAGAATTGTCATGGTTTTTACTTTAATGTTTGTTCCAAGATGAAGAAATTGCATTAGAAACATTAAAAATTAATGGCTTCCTTTTAATTTATCTTTCTACCTTCAAGGGCATATGTACTACATCCTCTAACTCTACACAATAGTGTAGCTCTACAACATTAGCAATTTTAGAGTTTAGTTCACAAATAAATCAAGCCATTATTACTCCCTTTCTTCCTCCATGTTTGCCCTAGCAATAGGTACCTCCATCTCCTTATAGTACTCCTTCACACTTTTAAAACCTTGCATTATCGTTTGCAATCTTTGGTAGAGCTCCCTATAATAGGAACATGGCACAAGTTGCTTCCTCATTACCAACTTCATTCCTTTAAATTTCTAATAGGTGACTTTTGATTTCTCTTCCTAGTGGGAATTTTTAATGTTAGCAATCTACGACATAGTCTATAAACTCTACAGTACTAATTTATGCTTCTTTTATTATGAAAATTATAATAATAAAGAATTAGCTCCACCTGCTACTCCCACTCTAAGTAGGAATTAAGATCTATCTTCCATACAAAAGGTGGTATAGTCATCTTGATTCTACTCATATTATTATCCTATACCCCCTTTAGTATCCTATACCAAACCTACCTCTTCCTTATCTTCTCATTCTTCCTTCTCTATCCCCCATTAGATTTAGCTCTCCTCAGTAGTTGGAAGCACCCTTAAGCTCATAATTTACCTCAAATTCATCCATCCTAGTAGCTGCAAATGGATTGTGTTGTAGTCCAGTTATAACATATTCATATTTTTTTTGAAATATCCATCATTTTGGTAAATTATCAAAGAAGTTGCTCATATTGGACTTAGATGATGTTTATGAAGGACTCTTGTTGTACTTCCACTCTATCCTCCTCACTTCCTTTTTCTTAGACAAGTTTCTATTTCAGGTTTGAGTTATATTATACTTGCATGGAATTTTAGTAGCGAAAATATTCCCTCGTCTGTTTCTCTCAAAGTTTCATTCAACTTTCACCCTAAACTTTTGCAAATGAGGCAACCTAAATCAAGAAGGCAAGTTTAACATTTTCCCATTTGTTAAATAATCTCAAATAAGCAAATTAGACACAACAAAACAACAAAATTACTACTAAAGGTTGAGGAATAAGATAACTTAGATAATAGAAAATTAAAAGTTAATGAGGCTCAATGAGACCAAATATAAAAGAAGAATAAGAACTTCATAAGAAAGAAATAAACAATAAGGGAAAATAAGAAAACTAACAAATATGATTTTTGTTAACTTATAAAATTACAAAAATTAGAAATAAAAACTATAAAATGATATTTTTTAGCTAATCTTATCCATAAAGACAGGAAGAAGATATTAATTGTATGAAATAAATATGCAGAATATAAAAAACACAAATAAATGATGTTAAGATCAGTTGAATATAAAGCTAAACTCTAATACCAAATTTTAATATAACCCTCACTAACAGATCTAATGAGAGTTGATATCAATATGATGGGACATAGGAATGTTTTATCAAAATCAGATCTAACCCCATAAGCATTCTAGAAACAGAAAAGCGCAATTGATTTTATCAAAAAATTCACAAAAGAAGGATATGAATTGCCATACTCCAAAAAAGAAAGAGATTGGAAGTGATAAGATTCTAAAGTTAATTGCCACTAGTAAGATAAATAGATCGATAATTAATAGAGAACCTAACTTTAGAGTGGACTTATAATTAACACTAGACTCATTTCTTCTAAGAGCTCAAAAGGTTCCAAAACAAAACTAACACTATTATGAGTTTTGGATAATCGTTGATCACCTAGGATTAAGTGTTTTCATTTATGTTAAATTTAAGGTTTTTGTTTAGATAAGGATTAAAATTTCAAAGTTATTTGGTTGTTTTCTACCTAGATTATGATATAAATATTCTTTCCTTTTAGGATTCTAGTTCTTAGGTATTTTATGCCTATAAACAACATATTATTGATGTAATTTAAGGATCAATCATCATAGAAATCAAATTGAGAGTTTTCTTCATTTGTTTGAGAATTCCTTTTTTGTTCTTTACTAAGAACTTCATATGATCTTCTCTAGGTAACTTATGGTAATCAAAATTCTTATAGATTTGGTTCTACTCGGTGGATTTGGTTAGGGTTGAGTTTCTTTGCTTCATTTGAAGATGATTGTAAGGTTTTAATTCCTTGTGATTTAGGTTTTAGGTAGTTTGCTAGACCCCGTTTCCGGAGTCTAACTCCTACTTGCTCTGATACCACAACTGTTAGACCCTGTTTTCGAAGTCCAACTCGCATGCAGAATATCTTAATACGTGAGTTTATCTCCCAAAGAGAACACCTTGAC
>JAOQMS010000008.1:33729555-33750761 GCA_027563885.1 Erythroxylum longipes | reverse complement strand
GTGGGTTACAGTTTTATGATTAAGCAATAGGCCATTAAGGTGTTCTTTTACATGATAAAAATAAACAATTTCAACCATTGCACAAACATGCATTATGACTATTTGAATGCGTTGAAAAAAAAAGTATTATGTGTTTTGTATGAGATTATTGCGCTGATGAATTGTGACAAGAACATGAAAATGAACGATATGATGTTTGAAAAAGATCAAGTTTTGAAAACTTGTCATCATGGGCAACAAGTTTACAAGATCATGAAATACATGTTATGTGGGTTTGGTTTAGTCCATTCTGTTGTCAAGTGCACTTTGACTAAAGGGTTCTCCTGCCTGCCCGCTAGTGGCATGGAGCTCCTCTATGGACTCCCTCATGTTTACGACTACACAAACACCATTAAGTGGGATTGTGCTAGTTCGTTCTATTCATGACTTCTCAGGACCATTATATGGACTGTGTTAGTTCGTTCTGTTTATGGACCTTCTAGACCATTCTGATGTGCCTATGTGTTATCAAGCTTGATGCATGCATGTCTTAAAATTTCTCATGAAATGTTTGATTGAGTACAGTTTTTGAGAAATAAATACTTACTAATTTTTCAAGAAAAAATTATTATGGTTTCTGAATTGTATAATTCAATGAGTATTGAAAAAGGGTTCTGCTTGTTTCTTAATTATAAACCTGTTACCCACGAGCTTTAAGCTTACCCCCTCCCAATTCTGTCCCATTCAGGTGATGAGCAAGAGCTTATGTAAGTCAAGAGTTAAGGCAGCAGTCCATTCTGCATATTTTGTTTTGTATTCTTAAGTTAGATTTTTGAGAACTCATGGCTTTAGCCACATTTCAAGCTTTACTAGTTCAAGTGTATTGATGTATTGTGGCTTGTAATGTTATTAAAGCTTTGTAAAGACTTCTGCCAATTGATATAAATGAAATATATGTATGTTCTGCTCATGATTATGACCACTGTTAAGTTTTCACGTTGCAAGTGTTGATCAAATGAGTTTGAAGCTTTGAGAAGCAGTTCGTGTTTATGTTTGTGTATTCTGTTCTTCGATTTGAATGAATGAGGGTGGTTGAAAAGATTTATGTTTGCATTAAGTACGGTAGATTGCAAGAAGAAAACACAGACACGAAGGAAAAACACAGATGAAAGGAATCGTCTGTGATGACGTCACAAACAGACGCAAAGGAAAAACACAGACGAAGAAAGTCAACTACAGACGATAGACCACAGACAATAAGTGGTCAACACAGATGGAGAAAGTCAACTACAGACGATAAACCACAGACGATAGAACACAGACGATAGGTGGTCAACACAGACGAAGAAAGTTAACTATAGACGATAGAACACAGATGATAGGTGGTCAACACAGATGAAGAAAGTCAACTACAGACGATAGATCACAGACGATAGAACACAGACGAAGAAAGTCAACTATAGAGGATAGACCACAGACGATAGGTGGTCAACACAGACGAAAAAAGTCAACTACAGAAGATAGAACACAGACGATAGGTGGTCAACACAGACGAAGAAAGTCAAAGATAGACCATAAGCCAAACACAGACCATAAGCAAACTCAGACGATAGACAAACCAAACACAGATGATATAAAGAAGAAGTTAAGCCAGTGTAATTGAACAGTCACTTGTTTGGAATTAATCACAGAATTCACAAATTAATGGTTTTTCAACAAAAAGTGGTTATTAAGGATCAAGAAGCAGTTAAGGACTTAGGCTATAGTACAAGTCATGGGACAAGATGTTAAGAAGAGGTCAAAATGAAGTTCCAATTTGAGGGATGTCCTAGTGAGAGCACTCCACCCTTGTAGGATACGCGTCCAGATGTCACTTAGGACGTCGGCCACGTGTCTCGCAAGGGCGGGGGGCTGACATCTTTTCATAAATCTTTCAATCCTTTGCTCTTCTTATGCATTAATCATTCCAAAATACAAGGATTTGGGTAAGATATTTCCTCTCTCTCTTTAAAAAACGAATTCATCTCTCTTTCTCTTATTTTTGCAGGTTTTAATCTTCCAATGGATCTAAAGAAGATGGCAGCACGAAAACCAACGGATGAATTGCGCCTTCAAGTCTCCGATTAAGGTAAACCCGATTTGGTAGCAACTTTTTGTGCCCCATTCCCCACTTATTCAGATGGATAAGGTATTCATTTCCGAGACTTTAGAGATAGGGAATTAATCACTCCTTGTTATTTTGATTTTTAATTATTAGAAACTATAAGAGTGAGGCTAATTGTTGAGTGACTAGCTGTGAACATAGGTTGGAATAGGTTCATTCGTTGTGATGTGCCTATTTACCCTATGATGACTATAGAGTTTTTCACTATGGTCTGTTATAACCCTAAAATGGATGTATTCTGGTTTAGGTTAGCTAGCTATGTTCATAAACTTGATTATCATGTCATGAGTGCAATTTTCAAATTATAAAACACAATAATTTTAGATGATCAGGATGACTTTGATCTAGATAATTACTAGAAAACTCTAATGGGTGAAGAAAATTTTAATTCTTGCAATGGTCCAAACACTTTAATCCGTAGTGTTAAGCATTTACTTTTGCATAAATTTATGTGCTTAAGGGTATTTAATAAAATTGAAAGTAATAAATGCTCGGCTAAATAACTTTTGTTTCTTTAGTGCATGGATCGAAAAATAAAAATCAGTACACCTTATAGGATTTTTTGATTGATAGTGACTGTTGTGAATAAGAAGAGCTCTTATTTTGGCATGTCTCATATTATTACTGCTTTGGCTTTGTTTTATAACTTTAATGTGGATAATGTGCGTTCAACTCAATACGATATGTTTGAAATACCTCATTTGAGGTGCTCTGAAATTTTGGAGCTCCATTCTGTGGAACTCCAAAATCCTCAGATGTGCACTGCAATGAAGAACAGGTTGGGAAAATATATAGCCGCAATTTCACAGGTTATGTTCTCGAATGTCCCTAGATGTTCAGACATGTGCCCTGTGGTAGCGGTGCGTTACAAGCTCACTTCTTAATTGATTTAATTACTTTATTTTATTATTCTATCTCTGTTATTTATTTTTTATTAAAATCAATTTCTTGTTACCTTAGACAAAGTTAGGTTTGAATTGGTTCTTGCATAATCCTACTGGGAACGATATCTTTAGATACTATAAGATATGATCCGTATACTTACAGTGTAGCGAGGGTTTTATTAGATATAAAACTTGCTCAATAAGTTTTTGACACCATTGCCAAGGATTTAGTTTAGGACTATTTAAATTCCTCTAACCTAAGGAATTTTTCACCATTCTTGTTTCCTTATGTTAGACCCCATTTCTGGAGTCTAACTCAAGAGTCATAAAACGTGTGCATAACACTCTGTAGGGTTCTCTATAGTGGAACCTTATTAGTCAATATAAGTTCATCTTCATTCTCATAACATCCCGCGATTTCATAATTGAGCACTTGACATACAATAATCCATTCTTATGTTCATATCCTCAATCATCGCCCTAAACATATCACTCAATTTATCTCTTATTTCCACAACAAACTAAGTACATTTCAAGCTCCATTCAAGCCTAAATGTATCATAGGAAAGAAATTATAGGTCCACAATATATACATATACATGATTCGGGACAATAGGCCTAACTTTCACTAAGGATGTCAGATTAAGACCATTTAAGTATGGTTTTGAAGAGGACTTCGAGTTCTACAACTTCTATAAAGACCCCAAAGAGAGATTTTGCCCTCTATAGGGTCAAAAGTTTCACATTTTCATAAATGTCCTGAGAATGTCCGCTTGGCGGACATATGTCCCTCCAAACGGACATAAACTGAGCTGAAACACTGAAATTCCAGAAAAGGTACACCCAACGGACATAAAGTCCACGCAAAGGATATTTACGGTTCAAATTCCAGATTTCTAACTCCTACAAGTTACCTATGACCCCTCTTATGAATATCTATCATTTCTAACTTATTTTCCTCATCATTTTCACCTCCATTCCAATTCAATATCATTTACAACCAAATCATAATCTATGTTTGGTCATCAATCCAAAAACATAACATTCAAACTTATGCACATTCATCATAAATTTCTGCACATGATCACATAAATACAACATCAACCATGTCAATACATTCTTCAATAATTCAGCGCACATTCAACTCCCTTTATCACCTTCATTTCATCTCTAACTTATCACACTATTTCTTCCCATTTCAAAATACCATAGAACTCATTTTCTGTTAACTCAAGTAAAGAAAAAAGCTATAATGTGTCTAGTATATACCCTGTGTAGCATCACTAACTTGTAAATAGCATATCTCTCAACTTCAAAATCTAAAAGTTACAAACTTTATATTAATGGAAAGCTTAGAGAATAAACTACAACTTCCAAGAAGACAACCTTGTCCAAATTAGCCTAGATTAATACAAATTTTCCCCTGAAGTTGGAACACATATTTTACCCCTATGAATGCTTGAAAATGCTATGCAAAAGCTTAGAAAGTCATAAGCAAAACATAAATATATTTCATTAACATCAAAAGGAAAGAGTTTTACAAAGATTTAATGGACATTTCAAGCCACAATTACATCGTTGAAACTCATAATACAAAATACAAAATATACATGAATGAGTAATACTTGAAATACGACTAAAGCCTTGTGTTTTCATAAACTAACTTAAATAAAAAAAATAGGCAGTTTTGGAGTGATGCCTTGACGGTCGATCACTCAATCTCTTGCTCTATACCTGGAGATGGGGAGGAATGGGGGGTAAGTTTAAAAGCTCGTGGGTAACAAGTTTATAGCATAGAAACAAGTGAAACCATTGAAAATATTCATTACCATAGTAAATTGCATTAAAACCATAAAACGCATATTTCTCAAATTCTTAAGCTTGTCAAACAATTCATAAACAACATAAGTCATGTATTCCTCAACTTGTCAAACAAATCATAAACACAAGCAATCATAATAGTTTGGGTAGTCCATAAACAGAATGGAACATCACAAACCCACATAATTGTTTTGTGTAGTCCATAAACAGAATGGACCCCTTTAGGTAGTCCATAAACATAAGGGAGTACATGAAGGAGCTCTTGGTCACTAGCGGGCAAGCTAGAGAAACCTTTAACAAAGTCAACATGCACATGACATAACAGAATGGACCACCACAAACCCACACAAACATGAATTTCATATCTTGTAACATCTTGCACATTTCAGAATCATGATTTCCATAAGCATGATATTTTTCAAATACAATTTCCATAATCATTTCACAAATCATCATTAAGATTCATGTATCAAACACATAGCAATTTATTAAATCATTTAAGAAGTAATAAATGCAACATTTATAAAGTAATTGAAATCATTTAACTTTATTGATTTGGAAAAATACTCATGGCTGATTAACTCAACTATAAACATGTAACCCAGCTGAATTCTTTGCGTAAAAACTTACTTAAAAATTCCTCTTCTCTTGCTCCTCTTACCTCTCTTGATTCCCTTTAACATTGGCAAAATCCCAATTCAATAGGAATACAAATTGAGAACCCAAAAAGCACATTCACTAAAAATTGATTCTATAATACTTAAACCCATGTATTTCCTAAGCTTCATGAACTAAAACCCTTCCAAAAATCTAAAGGATTAAAAATGGGCTTACCTTGAATCTTCACCAAACAAAGAGATGTTTGGCTCAAATGAAAGCTCTTCTCTTCCTCTTTCTTTTTCTCTTCTTAAACACCCTCAAAGTTACTCTTAAAAGCTAAGAAAAGATGAAACCTAACTTGTTTCTTCTTTCTTTTCTCTTATAAATGACTCTATCTCTCCTTTCTCTTTCTTTTTCATGTTTTTCACTCCTTTCTTCAATTCATGTTTTTCTCCTTCTAATAACCAAGACAACACTTTTTCTCTTCCAATTTTGTCCTTAATGAGTGCTAAAAGCCATTCCTACCCTTCCTTTAATGCTTCATGCCTTTTAATCTTAAGTGACATGCTGAAAGTGCCCTCAATACATTCCTACTGCTTTAATTTAACTAACCATTGTAATAAAATCCTACTAACACTGTAATAAATAATTAAACTCCAATAATAATTCTATCATGATAATTCATTTAAATCATGCTGAACTCAACAAAAAAAATTCGAGGGCCAACACCTTACGACTCTATAAACACAAGAATTACTCAAAGTTCAAGCAAGATTAAAGACACTCCAGCTCTTGATATCACAAGATAAGAACCAACAAGCGAGATGCCAAGAAGAGATCGAAAGAACGATGGCGGAAGAATATAATCAAGGAGACCAGTAGTGAACCCTAATTGATTTCATGAGTCTAGAGTTCAACACTACATATCAAGGCATTACTTGACCACCAGTGCAAGCAATGTCATTTGAGATCAAGCCAAAATTGCTGAATTCTAAGTTTAATTTATAAAGGCATATCGACTTGTGAAATTTATGTTTTAAGTATCTTTAGATGAATATGCATGTTTATTAGAATATGAATTCTATTTTGTTCACTTTAGGAAATTTGTTGGTATACATTTATAATTAGAAGTCAATTGAATTGGTTAACGTTACTAGTGACCTTTTATGAGAATAATTGACTAAAAAGAAATGAGGTAGGCTAAGAAATTAAAGAAAAGAAAAGAAAAAGTATGTATTAAATAAATAACTATTGTCATTTTTGGAAAAAAAAAATTGTTAAGAATAGAGCTGGTAGCTAGTTGAGGATGTGATATAGCTGAGTAACCGAGGGCATTCATGACAAAATGTTTATCTTCATGTCAAAAGCTAGAATGACATTCCAACCAAGATAAATAATAAAAACGTAGCTTAGTTGAGTAATTGGGGGACATTCATGACAAAGTGTTTGCCTTCGAGTCAAAAGGCTAGGTTAATGTTAAATAAAATTTAAAATGGTGTTTTGATAAATAAAAACTTCTGATCTTTAAAAATAGAAAAAATTTCATAGAATGGTACTTAGTGATAGTTGCAGGTTTGATTGATTACTAATTATAAATGTATGTGTACAAGTGCAATAAGTGTATGACTAGGGTATTAATATTTTGATTGATATGTATATTCCATTCAAAGTGCTTAAATATAAAAGGAATAAGTTAGTATGTTGATGTGATTTAAATAATTGATGTTTGTGGTTAAATTGATTCATAAGATTCGGTGCCATTGTACCATTATTGCATGCTGCATAAATATGTCCTTATGTGTTTTGCATTTTGATTCTTTGTTTGTGTTTTTGTCTTTGCTTGAGGACAAGCAAAAATTTAAGTGTGAAAACGTTGATGGTATAATTTATACTATGTTTTTTATAGTAGTTCTAGTGTGTTTTTAGGTGTTTATTAGATGATTGTCGTATGTATAGGCTTATAATTGTATTAATGTGAGTGTTTTTTTATATTCTAAGTGTTTATGTAGGTTTAGAGCATGACTTCAATCTTAGTCTTATGTTTCTTGGTGTGTTTGATGTGTTTGTTAGTGTTGTAAATCAGATAACTGAAGAACATTAATGATAGACGTGCAAGGGGCTACATTGGCAGGTTCACGATCGTGACTCCCATATCGTAATCATGACAGAGAAGAATTTTCCGGTGTCACAATCATGATGGAGAAAAATTTACCAAAGTCAAGATCATGACATGGCGCAAGTTTTTTCATTTGTTTTAGGATTTGAGGGCATTTTTGGAATCAATTATAGTGGGAAAACCTTAGTTCCAACCCAAGACCCTAATACACTATTTAAAAACATTAAACACTCTCAAAGAAGGCAGTAGTCAATACACAAAATTAGATCAAACAAGAGAGATCAATAAGAACGTCTAAGAATTCCAACTTTCCAAATTGAGACCTAAACAGAGTTTGTCTTCTTTTTCTTTAGTTATTTCATCAATCTTGATGTGTAACATGAATTCTACGATGTTGATCATGTTCATCAGTTTCTAAATTTTAGATTATGGTTTATTCTAAATTTATTTTGTAACTTTGATTATTATTGATTCAATACATATTCTGGTGTTGTGATAATTGTACATGCTTATAGTTGACAACAAATTAAGAAAGGGAGTCAAAAGTAATCAGATTAGATTGTGCAACGAGAGTTAACAGTTTAATAAGTCTCACAATTATCAAATTAACAATCGTTCAAAAAGAGATCTGGTGTGAGAAATTAATTATCCAATATATAACTTTAGATTTAATTGAAAATAATAAGGAGAAAAATTTTGTGAATCGAGAGGTTGCAAATATGAAATTTTCGGATTCAATTAGGGTTAATTGATTAGGTCCTAAGAGAGAGTAATCAATACTTTAGAAAATCTAGAATCAACACATAATTGAATCAATAAAAGTTAAGCAAACAAAATAAAGAAAGAATAATTTCTAAGCATTTATCCTTAATTAAACCATAAGGCTATGTTTCGTTGGGTGGTTATTAATAGAATGGAATGGAATATAGTATTATTCCATCATTTGAGATGAGGGTTTATAATAAAATGAAATGAAATAGGATAGAAGGGGAGGGTTTCACATTACATCTCATTCTATTCCAAACAGTAAAAATAAGTCACCTCTGATTTGGGGAGTTTAGGATGGAATGTAAAATAACAAACAACATTTTACTATATTACATTATGAACCCTTCGATCCCTCCCAAACAACAATTTTTTAATATTACATCCATTTACATTCCGTTCCATTATAAATTGTTCTACTCCATTCTATTTCATTATATTAAAAACTTTACGTCCAACCAAACATAGCCTAAATTAATTGGCAACTCACTTCTTAATTGATTTAATTGCTTTTTTTATTCGATCTCAATTTCTGTTATTTACTTTTATTAAAATCCATTTCTTGTTATCTTAAACAAAGTTAGGTTCTAATTGGTTCTTGCTTAATCCTCATAGGAACGGTACCTTTCAATACTACAAGATATGGTCCACATACTTGCGGTGCAGAGAGGGTTTTATTAGGTATAAATTTGCTCAGCAATAATAACCTCTCCAATGTGACCTTTTTCTCCTTACTGATTTTCCGACACCATTAACCGTTTCCCTCCTATTTCACTAGAGACTTAACACATGATTACTAGATTTTTCATGAGTTGGAACCAATAAGATTCATCAATTTCAATACATAAATCCCAGTGGCCAAACTCAGCCATATGAATTTTTCATCGTCTTTTCCGTTTTAAATTAAGCGAGTGTTTTTCGACCTTGTTATACTGATTGAGCGCGCCTTTTTTGATACCTAAGCTGCCGTTCGTCAATTTTTAACATAAAAAATCTCTTTTTCTCAAGGAAATTTCTGAGTCTAGGATCTGGTCCCCTTCATTTCGGTGATCTCCTGGTCATACGTGTGATTCTACCTCCTATTTGTTCCATACACCTCGCTCAAGCAACGAAAACGATCGCGCCAGTAGGCTTAAGAGGGAAGAAAACTTATAGTTACTAGTGTTATAATTCACATACACGAGGACAGAAAATTTTAAATGCAAAGTTCATAGTCCATTAAAAGTTTAAGATAAGAAGTATCTTATTTCTTACCCTATCTGAACTTGGGGATGGCTATACAAGCGTATTGTAACTACAATTTTCCCAAAATCAATCTAGTTTGACCTCTTTGTCCTTGCACCTTTCAATTTTGCTCAATACAGGAGCCCTGTTTGAATATGGAAGAGTTGGTAGATGTCACAATTAAGGAACCACGTCAAAACAATCATCACATGCAACGCACTCTTAATTCTTTCATAACCTTTTCACATACTCCAATCATCACAATGGTCAAGAAATCTTCAAAATCGTACATCAATAAATGAAAAAGAGGACATGGCGACTTCTAAGACCAGTAGGCAACACAAAAGAGAAAAACGAAAAAATGTAAGTTCTGGGGATAGCAGGCAGCATCAATCAACAATTTATTTGCCACTGACACAGTGCCTAACCACATTGACTAACGAGTGACCTCTCTTTCTGCCTCCGACCAACTTTCCTCAACTGATATTCAACTTTGACACTTTACACAAATAAACACGACCACCCTTTACTTTGGCTAGATAAGTACAATAGACAAAACCAAAAATTCCCACCCAGTAATCTGACAGCAAGCACCAAGTTGATGCTTCTTCATATGAAAGAAGAGATGCATTATAGTCTTTTTCATCCAAACGGGTTCCCTCCAGGAGATGAGAATGGACGCGGTGTAGCAGGAGCAGAAAACCTACCATGCACTCGTTGGTCCATTGTCGTTGCACCAAAAGCAACTGTGTCGCCGATTAAACCTTGATGCCTAGTTTGCAAAACAAAAATTACAAAAATAAATATATAGAACCCTTACATTACAGACATGGGTAATTGATCACTCCAACCATATGAGAAAACTAAATAACGTGAGATATCTTTTGTTTATGGAATGGAGGTATAATTTTCTAATTCAATTCCGACCAACTAAAAACACAGCAAGGCACATTGAACCCCAACAAGATATGATTGGTTTAAGGAAATTTTTAAGTTATACAACTATTCCAAGCCAGTAAGCAGTGCTTTACTCTCAATTAACTTGGCTGGCAAGCCCAAAAATTACCGCTTTCAACATCTTCCATGGTAACCACAGCAAGCAGAATCTAAAACCTTAGCTGCTAGCAACGACAGCTATGTCCAGGAAAAGTACACAAGAACATGCTACTGAAAAGTGACTTTACAGCATATTATGACCACTTACCCAGAAAGTAGGGTGTTAGTTGGTATTTGCTGAACCGTATATGCCCCTGAAATTTATCCAGCGACATTGAACATCCAAGTCAAAGGCAAAGCACAGTGAAGAAGAAGAAAGAGAAAATTAATATATGAAGTTACTTTGAGGCATTGCTGATACATAAGGTGGTGACTGGGATGGCAAAGCTGATACATATGGAAGTGACTGGGATGAAGACCACGCTGGCATTGCAGTGCCAACACTGGAAGTACGCTGCAAACCTGCTGGTGGGATCTCTGGTAGAGCCCCTTGCAAAGATGCCATGGAAGGAAACTGCATGGCAAGAAACATAATTCATGCGAACTTGAAATAACACTAGAAAGACGTAAAACAAGGTCCTGCTTACATTTATTTCCATTGCCAAAATCATTAGGGCAAACAAAATTTTAAAATACTAAATATAAATCAAATTAATTATACTCTCAAATCATGTACCACTCCATAAGTGACAGAATGGGCCTTTAGTCTGCTAGAAGCACGAAATTAAAAATTAGAAATTCAGCTGGACAAAATTCCTCATTCATATCACTTTATTCCTATTTCAAGCCCTTACCAGCAAATAAAGGTCCCAGCCATAACCATGACAATAAGCATGAATTCACTACAACATTTCACGTCAAATGTACAATGATATGTTCTTTTCACTATTTCTCAAGCATAATTTCCTTGTTGAAAGATTCAACAAAACAAATCAAGGAAATCATATTATGAGGATAATTTTTTATTATTATTATAGAGCTCAAAATCAGATGTTTGTCACATACAGCTTGAGATTGAACAGGTGGTGGTTCATTGACATCAAACGGGTTTGATGATCTTGATGACTGGAGATTTGGCACTGACTGCAACAAACAGTCAAAAGTTACAGTAGTCAAAAACCTTCAGAACTGAACAAAATCATTGATTTTTTCCACTTGAGTAGATAAAAGCATACCGGCACTACATTATTGTATTGCATGTTGAACCCCATTCCATGGGGTAAAACAGTATGCCACCCTGGTATTGGTGCATTGAAAGTTGAATAGGTGGCAGTAAAAAGATCCTGTAAACATATAATGATCCACATAACATGTAGAATGGATATAACAGGGATGCAGCCAAATAAATGGTCAACAAGATAATTAACATACCTCGGGCAGTTCTTTTCTCCCACTAGGCTTTACATCCACAGATGGAGGTTGAGACATACCAGCATAACTAACGGCTGGGATGGGACTTGAGAAGGCACTAGGTGCTCCCCTTGAGGGTAAACTTGTTTGCAAATTTGGCGTTGACAGCAAGTTCCAAGGCTGCCAAAAATGTCCAGGAAGTAACAAGGTAAACAGATATTGATAATAGATACAGAACAAAATTCAAGAACACGACAGAATCAAGACCTGATTGCTGGATCCTCCATCAAGTTGTGTAGATTGTTGGGCAATAGAATGACTAATGGAAGCAGGAAAGAAAGAAGGCTGTTGATGCTGCACACTAGACCATTGTGCTGTTTCAGCAGGTTTGTGGAAGGAATTAGCACTTATGACTGGCGTGTTAGGTGCCAGACCAGGAGCCGCCATTGAAATACCACCAGGATTCAATGTTGACAAGTTACTAATTGGTGTAGCTGCAGGAGCACCAGTACCAAAAGATGACAAAGATGTGTTTCCTGGAGGTACAACAGGTGAAACACCAACATTTGACAAAAGTGACACATTGCCGATGGTTGGTGTACCAGAACTGCTTGGCATTTGTGACATGTGCCCAGATGCCGATGCTGGAGTTGATAACTGCGATAGAACAGATTCTAATGGATTCATGCTCGAAGGCGTTTGAGATACATTGACCTTAGGAGCCAAATCAAAGGAGGCCCAATTGTTGTCATTAATACTAGTTGCTGGTGGAATAACAGATTGGGGCATAGTTTGTTGTGATTCTTGAACTGATGTTACAGGAGGATCAGGATCAGCATCAAAATCAATTAAACTTGCAGTACTCTCCACTTTAACTTCTACAGAATTCCCGTGGGTAGATCCCAAGCTACTAGAAGAAGCAGTTCTCTGTAATTAAATGAAACAATACTGTAAGACAGACCATTCCTTCTCCCATCAGTCACTTTATAACGAAATCCAAGAGATAACAGAGAAGTGAGTTTGTCAAATAAGTGACTATCCTTCAACTCAACCAAAATGCAATCTTAAGCATCCAAGTAGGTGAAACTTAAAAGTAACCAGATGGCACACAGCTGAACTACAAATGCTATTGTCCCAAACTTTCATGATGAAGATCCAGAGGAGGCAGTGAAACTATTGATTTAGCTAAATAATGGAACTATAACACAAACTGTGGGATGTGAAAATTAAGGCTTTGATCCAAGTTGTAAGTGATGCAATAACGTTGTTGACTTCATTGGAAACAAATTGAAAAAAAAAAGTTCTCAGGAATATGCTACTGGAACTGCTGAATTCATGATGCCTGACTAATTGAAAATGTATCGATGAAATGTTTCAAGAGTTCTAAATGCAGCTATTTGAAATAGAATGTTTACCCGTGTCTGAGCAAAACCATCAGCAGTCCTTGTCACATTGGCCTTTGGTGGTTCACTTATACGAAGAGGCACTACATTATCTCCCAAAATTTCTCTAACTGGCCGCACCAATGGGGGACTAGAAGCCTCAGGATCCTTGAGTCTCTCAGGTGAACGGCCTTCCCGCTTTAAATCTCCATCAGATGACAGACGGTCTTCTCTTTTTCTTCCGTTTTGGAATCTGTCTTCTCTACGCCAGTCACTGATTATCTCATGATGAGCAGGACTTCTCCTATAATCATTATATTGTCGAACTTCTTGGTCATATCCCGGACTTCTTCTTCCATCATAACTATATTTAGAATTCCTGTCTTCACCTCTTCCACCTGGACTAGACATTTCACTATAACGTCGTTCATATGAATCCTCATAAGGGGGACTTTGTGATCCTCCCTGATATGCATCATTTCTCCTATTTTCGTAGGTGTCTTCTTTTTCACCCTGCACCATTTTCAATTTGAAGAATGATTAGATAATATTTGGGGAACCAATCAGTAATGAATTCAACAGATGCAACTAAAGTCACCATCTTTGTACTAAGAGGCTTGCCAGAGTTCCTTTCACCAGTATATCTTCTATCAACATAAACATGTTTAATAAAGTCCCGTAATCTGTCAATGTTACTGGAACAAGAGCATTTGAATCAGAAATACAATTGTGATTGACACATGATGACATACAGCAGAAACTAAATATAACCTGCTATCAGGAGCAGATTGACGCTGCGAATCCCATTCTTTGAAATAGACATCTCTTGCACGCTGCAAATTTGATGCTCAGGTAATTAACGATGAACCACTAAGAAGACAACATAAAACAAAGAGAATCCAGGTATATGCATTTTAGGAGAGTTTTGAGATAGATGTGTTAGGAAAAGTCATACCTTATTTCCACCTTCTTGAAGAGCTGAAACTTCTTGTGAAGTAAATTTTGCCATTGATACTGATTTTACTCGATGTGTGAATTCCCGACTAAAAGTATGTTCAACAATAAAATCAGTTCAAGCAACTGCAATCCCTCTCCCTCCCCTTTCCAAATGCACTCCCAGAAAAAAGCAAAATTGCAGATCTTACAAGAAATAAAACTACATGGTGGATGTAAAACATGGAAAGGAAATGGAATGTGCTACACAGAGGATAATATTTATACTTACTGTATTCCACTACATGTGGTGCAAACAAACGTCCAGAAATTTGTGCACACATACTGTGGACCCTGCTCAGTCAGGAACAAATTATCAACACAGCTATAAATTTAGGCAGAGTAAATTTATATGAATGCATCAAACCTGAATAAAAATTGAACTAATAACATCTTACACAGCTTATTGAGAAGCAATATTATTATTTCATTCAAGCCATTCTTCACAAATATCATGCAAATCTAACATAGTCTTGATCTCTATGAGCTTAAAGATTTTAAAGTTTCAAGAAGTTTTGTAGTAATGCATATATTTTATCCACACCAATCAAGTAACACGATTAAACAAAAAATAATGCAACAAGCTGGATTAAAAGCTATGGAGCATTAATATCATTTATAAGAAAATAAATGAAAACAGAAGCCCAAATTGAGAGAAATGCACTTAAAATCACAGTTATGGTTTTCAAACCTTTTTTTTGTTTATGAATGCATCATTTCAACAAATATAAGCAACCAACTGAGTAGAAGCAAGTCCCATCATGCATTGTGCTCTGCAGCTTACTCACTTTCTTCCTTTCCTTTTCTTAAAAAATGCAATTGACCATGAAGCATACAATATTACTAAAAGAGGAAGTATCTTGATACACCATCAGATTTCTTGAATAAAAAGTTCCGAATCACTCAAGCCCAAAAATAATTAGAGGCACCAATTTTTGATCCATCTATAGAGGTTTGTCAGTCTCAAAACATAACTCATAGAACAGTTATTCCACACTCAAAGAATTCATTTATTTACATTCGTAAATAACTAATTCATTCACATATGATTCTACTCAAATATGTTTTATCCATTAATATTTATGTATATATATATATATATATACACACACACAAAATATTGGTTAATTAAAGAAAATACAATATTGATTCGAACAATTTAAGAATTAGTATAGGCCACCAATCAGAAAACTACAGACAATAGAAGAATGCAAAAGACTCGGAAAGCCGCATACCAGACTATTACAGTTAACGCATCTACGATTCTCGGGAAGTTTGAGAAGCCCCCGAATAATTCGCTCATGTTTCTCGTCCTCTTTCAGTCGATTCGCCATTCCAGCTACCAACTTCTCCAAAACGACATCAATAATCAAACACAAATTAGTAAACGAAAGTAACATAGCAAACGCCGAAAATTCGCCATGTAAAAGACTGCGGATCTGAGAAATCAAAACTTTTTAGCAACCGAAAGCGACAGAGTAAACAGAAAAGGAAAGTCAAGAACAGACCTGGATTGATTTTTATATAAGCTGACCAGTAATTGGAGATCAAACGCGTATTTGAGAACCACAGGAAACCAGTTGCCAAGAGAGAGACAGATCGGTGGATGAAACTAGAGAGAGTATAAGAAGAAGAAGAAGAAGAAGAAGAAGAAGATAGCTTCGTTTTTTGTACAGCTAAGAGCTAAGCACAGAGAGAGGGTGAGAGAGAGAGAGATGAGTCGGAGCCTCTGCCTTTTCACCCAAAAAGAAAAGCTTTCGACTAAACAGCAGAAGCGAAATAATTAAGGGAAAAGGAATGTAGGCAATTATAGAAACAAAAGAGATGTTATTGTTACCTCTTGCCCCTTGTCTCTCGCTTAAAATGGTCTAACTTTGGACTTGTCTGCTCTGTAGAATTTTGCGTTTAATTGTGCAGCCAATAATATACCTTCCCCAACATTTTCATTTCTAAGACCGAACCTTCAAACCTTGTACATATTCGATTATGACTGCTATTTCCTTTTGATATTGTAACTACTCATTTTAGGTTAAGGATGGCAATTTCGCAAATGCATAAAGGACAGTTTCTTTGCCAGTGTCGTTTTGCTTATTCGATGAATCTAGTCCTTGGCTTTCTAATTCGTTTACAGTTGCTCAAGCATATTTATACTGATTCGATAGCATAGCTTGGCGAGAATAAACCACTATTTCCCAAATTAACAGTTTCTCATTCTAGAGTACGTAGTTGGAAAACGAATGGAAACGATGTCAACAACATGAATTTAATGGGGGATATGTGGACATTGAAAACGAAACTGACGGACTTGGGAACCTTTTTTTGGTGTAGAAGTTTTTGCATCCAATTCTTATTTTGTCCCTGCAAATTGAAACCCTGAATAAAGGGTTTCCATTTTATCAGATAAATAATTAATTCCAAACCTATGGTCTTTATTCTTTCCTTTCTAATTTGAAGTCTTAGACCATGTTTTTGGTATCATAAATAGGCATCCCATTTTTCTCATCCGTAGAAAAGGTTGAAAAATTTTGAGAAAAAAAAAACTATGTAATAATAATTTTTGATTTTAAAATTCTAATGTGAATAGTAAACATTTGTTTTACTTAATTCATTTTCGTTAGTTTATTCTTTGAACCATTGAGTGAGGCTATGAATGTCTTCGGTTGGGGAAACGAATAATTTGAATTATTCAATATTCACTAGGTATAAAAGGGACACTACATAACACTTAAACAGCATTAACAAGATTTTAAAAATAGCAAATGACGAATAAGAGTTGATTGATTTTGTTGTTTTTGAAAATTTTGTTGAATTCAATAACATTGAATTACATATTATTTAGCAGCAAACTCTCTACTAGTTAAGAGTAAGTGTGCATACTACTGAAAACCTTTCTAGACCTTGTGTATTAGCGAGACAATTACGTATTAATTAAAATAAATATTTATTAAGTAGAATAATATATTTGGAATTTAGAAATATTTTCCAGTTTTTATTTAAATCAATATGATGAAAAAATAAAAATCAAATTTCTTAGTATTACCTTATACCATCGGTAAGCATAGTATAAATCTAGTATGAATAAGGGTGATATATGTAATTTTCGGTTTCCGGCACATGCTTAGTGTTAAAACCCTAGATCAAGCATTGCATATATATGGATAACATTAGCATTCCAAACGAATTATATTTGTACACATTACAAAGATAACATATGCACTCAATTGACTTATCCCGGGGTATCAAAGATTTTAAAGTGACTATGATGTGAATTGTGAATTATTATGTCTTAAATTTTGGTTTGATTGGATTCCAATTGGTAAATTGGAATTAATTGTTATTAATTGGGAGATTGATAAATTAATATGTACAATTGGATTAAAAAATGCCAAGTTGTAGGATAAATTAATACATAACAAAATTAGGCAATTAAGCCCATAATTGGGTTACATTTGACATAGTTAATTAATTGAAAAATGGAATAATTATTGTTTGACATGTGGACTAATTGTAATGAGACATATGGACTGATTAATTGGTGACATATGGCAACTTAATAAATGGATTAATGGCAGCATATGAAATGGGCAAATGGATTCCATGCCTTAAGACATATGTCTTTGAAAATTAGTGACACCGAGCATGTTGATGAAGCAAATTCCAGCAGCAACGTTTCTATTGTTTCCCTCACCTCTCTCCACCGAAATTACTTCAAACTTTTCTCTGTATTCTAGTCTTTAATCTAGCTAAATTGGTACACGAAATTCACACCTTAACGTCCCACAAAATAGCCAAGAAACTAGCTATTTGTTGTCTTGTGTTTTTACCGAAACTAGCTCATCTTCACCTTGAGTTTGTGATGAATTTTTCTTGCATCGAGAGCTACTATAATCTAGAGTTTTGAGCTAAATTAAAAAGGTTAGTAGGTAATTAGCAATCTGAGCTTATTAGCAAGTTAAATGGTATGTGAATCATGGTTGAATTGGAATGAAATGCATGCAATGTTGGTGATGATATGTGATGGAAATATGTTGATTGAACTTGGAAGTTTTCTATGCTTGCTCTTAGAGTATGGAAACTATGGGATATAGATTGATTCATGGATGAATTAGGTCTATATTTGAAGTATAATGAAGGTGGATTTATGCTAAAGAAAGATGTTAATTAAGTGTTCTTAAATTGAGAAATAACTAGAACTATATGCATGAGAATGTAAGATAGTTTTTGGTTTGATTTTTGATGCATGAAAGACAATGATTTGTGAGCTATCAATTGAATAATTTTGAACTAGAATTGGAGATGATATTGATGAGGAATTAAAGTATAATTACGGTCTAATTAGGGTATAATTGATGGACTAATAAGTAGATGTTTTGGAATTTGGTATAAAGATGATAAAATCTGGAAAACTAATGAATGGATACTTTTCTGGTCTGTTTTTACATATACGAAAATGGTAGCTTTTGGATTGTTGTATGGATGATTTAAGTTGGGAATTGAAGTATAATTGATGAGGAATTAATACTAAAGATAGGCGTTATGAAGGTGTTTTCAAATCTGGGAAAATTTGAGTTGTAGTTGTGTTGTAAAAGAATGAATGTTAATTACATAAGTGAGCAGATGTTAGTGATGTCTTTAAGCTTGTAACCAATTTTAACCTGAAATGAAGTAACCTTAAGGGACATGAAATCTGGAAAATTTCAGATGTTAGTGATGTCTTTAAGCTTGTTTAATTCGTGAGGTATTGAAGGTAGACAAGTTACAAACATTAGTGATGTTGATGACAAATTCTGGAATTTTAATTTCAGCCTTGTATACATGTTGAACCAGATGGGAAATTTCACTCTAAATTGGTATATTTGGACTTGATTAAGGTTAGGAACGAGACTAGATTGTTGCTTGATTAATTGGATAAGATCTTGATAAGTTTATGTAGTTAATTGATGTCATAATCTAAAAAATGGACTGTTTTGATGTGTTGAGTTCAAATCTCGAAATTATGAGTTTTTAAAGGAATAAATGAGTTCTTTTAATGCAAACATGATCTTTAGGACATGAATAATGTGTATAAGGTATGGATGAATGAGTATTGAAGAACATAGGGTATTTATGAATGAGAATTGAGTGAATGTATGAGTATATGTTGCTGGAAAAATTTTGGTGAATGTATAGATTTAACTTGCTGAAATTTCATATTTAAAGTACCAATTATGTATGTGTATTATAAGAAGCTTTTGGATCATGGAAATGTTCAAGGATAAGTATACAAAGAATGATGTTGATTGGTTAAGAAATTTGAATAAAGTTACATATCCAGGAAAGGTTAATTGAGCATGCATTAAATATGGAACATATATGTATGTGCATAAGTGAATATGTATTTGATTGATCGACTTTGTAATATGAATACTGTGTGTATTGTATGATGTATAGATCCTCAAATCGAACGCCATCATTAAGACATTGTCGGTCCATCCAGGCATAATGGAGCGTACTGTGAGTAACCTAGATGTTCTCACTAGGATTGATTTATTTTTGTTTAACTTCCAATTATTGAACTATTAATGATCTAATTGTTATTGTGATAATTCTGGATATTAACAGTTTGAGAAGATTGATATTTGGAAATGTATTGGAAGTGTTCTATTTGTTTCTGAATTCTGAAAGATATTTGAATACTCAACATAATTGTTGAATCCCAAACTTAGGTCTGATGAATATGAGATTTTGTCTATGCATCATAAGTAAATGTTATTCATGGCATATTCTGTGATTTGATGCATTATATTAAATATATGATCAAATAAAGGGATTGTGACTGGAGTGACCAATCTAAAAAAGCTTTAAGTTCATAATTCTGCATGTAGAGCCTGTGATTTCTGTATCTGAATGAGTCCTATATGGGACAATATCAGCATCTGTATCTAAAAGGCGCTCAGTCACAACAAATAATAACAAAAGTGGAGTCTCATATGCATCTGCATTTGTACATTTATAATTATGAATTATATGATTAAGAATCCATTTCTGAAATTGTGATGAAAAAGTGATACGCTACATTTGAGTAATTGATGTTAATGTGATTGACCGGGATATATAACATCTGAAAGAGTATATGAAATGTGTGACATTCATTATATCTTATTAAGATGAGGAATGTTGTGAATTTGGTTATATGTGATATATTTATGTGTTTGATGTGAGTGAGTCCATTGATGATAGTTAGCTCACTAAGTTCGCAAAACTCGTCAAAATTGCAATGTAGCTTTTCAAGTACGAGAGAAGAGACCTAGTTCCTAAGTTAATTTAGAAGAACAATTTTGGATTAAGGAATGACTCAAAGGTCTGTCAGCTAACGTTTGAGAAATAGTAGACTATTTTATGTAGTTTTCTTATATCATGTGGAACTTTTGTATAAAAGCTTGTAAACTTTCAAATGTTTTGGTGATGTAAATATTTGTTTTAATACTACGGTGTCAATCATGTTTGCAATGAAATGAAGAGTAGTAGTTGTTTTAAAGTATTGTGTTATTCTTTATGATGCCATATAAGAAAACATGACTGCTCTAACATACCATTATCATAGGATATGTACTTGAATGTCCTCTGGATGTTCTGGTATATATTCTATAGTAGTGGGGTATTACAATATAAATATTAACGATAATTCAATTCTTAATTATAGAAAAAGAGGAGTGTATGAATTTAAATGATTAGATTAAAATGAGAATATATATATATATATATATTAATGATAATTCAATTCCATCACAAGATTTTTAAAACCAACTTCTTCCTCTTTTCATTACTCAAAAACAACAGTTTATACACAAATGTACAGTCTGTACATACAGAAAACCTAATACAGACACTATGAAAGAGGAAGAAAATACAACAACTCCTAACTAGGTCATCCCAAAATCTGAAGTCCCAGC
>JAOQMS010000008.1:33698057-33710050 GCA_027563885.1 Erythroxylum longipes | reverse complement strand
AAAAGTTGTTAAACATAGTTTACCCCTCTATCATAGTTTTTGATTGTGATGGACCTAATAGTAATAGATGATCAAATTTATAAGCTTTTAGTTAAATTTACTTGTAAGTATGCTGAGAGATTAATTTGTAATAGGCATGTATGAATATTTAATTAAAGTGTTAATTATTAAAAAATCTTGAACTTTATTAAATTTTATAATACTAGTCTGAACTTTAAAAAATGGTGATAAAATACTTCAAATTTTAATATTTTGGCAAAAATAGTCTATCGTTAGTCTCCTAGTTAACAATATTAATGTGACAAACCATACCAATAAACCCATCAGACATATGGCTATTACATGTTTTACTTATGCCACGTTAGATAAAAAATTTTAAAATAAAAAAGCTTAAAATCTTTAAAATATTTCTCCTAATGTTTCTAAGTTAGTAAAAGCCTTACCATCGTTGCACTATTTGTCATTACATCATATTGTTTCAGTTGCTACATTACTATCTCACCATCTTTGACTCCTATTTATAGTTGTTGTTAGTGTGTGTATCTCATTTTCGTAATTTTTGTCACCGCCTTTATATTGATTATTGTTAAGTCCTAAGATGTATGTTAGTCCTCGAATGTTGATGGCCATCAAGTGTCCAGGTATCACCCCTAATTGTTGTTTATACTATAGAAGTAGACATTTAATGTCAGTAAAAGATACAAAATCATTGCTGGAGTTTTCTTTACCTTTAAAAGAGTGTTGAAAAATTGATGAGTTTATTATGGCACTAATGTATGGTAGAAAGGTAGCATTCATATCTTACTTTTTAGTAATATCTTGCATCTTTTTTATTTTTAACTCAACTATTAAGTTGACAATGGGTTTTGGAATACAATTCGAACATTGTTATCTACATTGCACTTTTAGAAATGAAACTTTTTACTAGATAGGCTATTACAAAGGAATTGTTTATAGTCAAGGTTAACATTTATCTTTTGACATTAAATTATAATCTCGTTCATCTTTATTTTGACATACTAGAAGCACTTTAACTAAATTATCAATTTCTAACTCAATTGAATGAGAAATATATATGACTAATGATACGTGCATAATTGTTCATATTTTTAGGTT
Source organism: Erythroxylum longipes (assembly GCA_027563885.1). NCBI lineage: Eukaryota > Viridiplantae > Streptophyta > Magnoliopsida > Malpighiales > Erythroxylaceae > Erythroxylum > Erythroxylum longipes. The sequence goes on along the minus strand of JAOQMS010000008.1, from coordinate 33,708,934 downwards.
TATATTTAATACATTTTGCTCATTTATTTGTGTGTTTTTTATTGTTTCTGCTACTTAATTTGTTTATATTTCATTTTTAGATAATTATAGCACAAAGAAAAAATTTGAGCAAGCTTTGGATGATTTAGAGTTGTTTTGATCAATTTATGAAGACACAAGAAAACTATGCCAAGTATACAGATGTGTACTTGCCCGTGTACTTACACCATTATGAATAAGTCTATGTTTGAGAAGTACTATGTATCTATGGTGTTCATATTTTGGCCCCTTTTATGCATGTGTTTTTATCTAGATTTTAGTCTTATGGTTCTAATTTTATGAGTTGAGATTTGAAGGAGTTTCATACATTATAAAGATGGTATCACTTTGATGCGTTAGAGTAGAGAAGACTTTGTTAGTAGTAGATGAATGTTAATAACATTGAACAAGGTTGAAAGTCTTTTACTATCAAGAGACTACCAGTTATCCTCATATCCTCCCATTATTTTTTATATTTTTCATTATTGTTGCACGTTTTATACACTGAGGATAATGCATAGCTTAAGTGCGAGGGAGGGAACTAATAGTTAAGCTTGTCAATTTTGTTATAATTAGCATAATAATCAATAATTTATAATTTTTAAAAAGGGGATGTTAATTACGATGATTCTTTAAGAGTTTAGTTGTGATTATGATTTGAGTTATTTAGGAAATTAGTTACGAGTTTTGAAGATTAAGTTGGTTTTAATTTAGTTCATTAATTTTGAGAATAGATACTTGATTTGCATTTTGACACTTTATATATAATTTGTACATGAGAGTTAAATATAAATTCTTTTTGAGCATTTTCATTACCCTATATATAAAATATAAATAAAAAAGCAAAATAGTAATATATGAATAAAAGAGCATAAATAATTTCACTCCTCTAGCATTATACCAATAAAAGGTCTCAATTTAAGAGTGATCCCAGTAACCATTTTAGATAGTGGTTGTTGAGTGCTAAGTTTTAATCTAATTAAAACCCTTAATTACCGCAAGTGCATGGGTCATGAATTGTAGTAAAAAGGCGGTCGATCCCACAAGAAGGTGTGAATTAATCTAATCCTAAGTTTTCTAAGGCTTAGAAAAATTAATAGAATGAAAATAAAAAATATAACAGAAAAGTAAACCCGAGAATATGATTGTTGGAAAATTAACTTATGAAAATACACAAAATGAAATTGAAGTTGAACAACACAAAATTCACAATTGAAAATCAACCAAGAGAATTAACCAATTATGAAGGAAGAGATTTTTCCTATCAATGCTAATCTAGGCACTTATATGTTAATATGGTGTTGGTTCTAGACTATCGAGGGGCGGATTACCCTTTCTTGAGTTATAATCACTAAGCCCTAATTGATAATCCCTAATTAAGTTGAGTAACTGAAAATGTAATCTCTCAATTAAGAATCAACCCACAACCTAATTAGTTCTGAACTGTTCTAATGAACAACTGGGTCCTCACACGAGATCTCCCTCTGTATAAATTACTGATTTGATTAATTACATGGTTCATTGAGTTATTTAACTCTAATTAATATAGCCCAATCATTTTCATTCAGATTACCCTCTCAGTTTCTTACCAAAACATGCAAGCACCGCAATTCATCTTAATACCCAATCAATCAGCACAAAAGATAACTAGATTAACATTGAATCAATTCAAAGTCCCTAAAGAAAAGTTAGAACATCATCAACAATCCAAAACCCATAATCATCATTCTCATATTCATCTTAACATTCAAAGTAAAAGAATACAAAGATGAAAAGAAAGGATCACTTGGAAAGGATCAGACGACTTAGGAAAGGCAGTAGTTGCGAAGACTCACTTCCTCTTCTCTCCTCTTCCTCCTCTCTCTTGGAGACTTCCAAATATGGAAGAATGTGAAACTCGTTTAGGGTTCCATCTCTTTCCTTATTTATAGTATTTCTATTTTTGAGCAATCCTAGGGCTTTTTCTAGGTCTGAAAGGTCCAAAAAGTCCCTCGAAATGCACGCAGGCCACTATCATAGCCCCCTGCTTGGCTTTTTGTCATGATTGTGGCTTATTGGCCATGATCGTGGCCTTCTATTTTGGTTTTGGCCTCCTCCAAATCTCCTTTGTTTTTCTATATTTGCCCCGAAACACTAGCAAGCACATCAAGGCATCTGAAACATATAAAATTGAAGATAAATTGCGTACTCCAACTTGCAAAACACTCAAAACATAAATATTTAACTAAATAACAAAATCCTAAACTAAACATACACTAAACACTCAATATAAACACTAAACATATACTAAACTACAAACTAAAACATTATACAATCTACAACTATCAGTGATCTAGTTGATTAACTAAGAGTATTCATGACAAGATGTTTTGAAATGACCCATCCCAGAGTTCCCCATCTGGAACCCAAATAGAGGCCTCCCGGAGACCCCATAATAGCCCTCCAATCAATATTTAACTCGACCGAAGGGTTTCTGCAAAGTTTAAGTAATTCAACTATTTAAAACTTTTTATACTTTAATAATTAAAAGCGTGGAAAATAATGGGAACTTTTTTTCTATCATTTTATTGAAAATTTCAGCGGCATAACGACTACATTTTAACATTCCTAAAATTTTTAAAAGCCCTGTAAAATTTGAAAACTCTTCTATATTCACACTAATTTCTCAACTACAAAATTTGGACTATAAGTCCACTCATAAGAAACCCAAACAAATAATTCTCAACAGTCTCTAAAATAAACTTTTAAAAGCCAAAACGCATTCATACATTTCATTCAAAAGATTTTTATAAACATCCATTCTTTACACAAATGTACATAGCAAAATGACACATGGATAGAAGCACTCGACAATACAACTAATCTTAAGGCGAAGTTCCAATTACTGTAGTACCTATATGCATACCTAGGGTAGTTTGTTTAAAAACATAAAAATAAGGTTGAGCTAAACGAGCTCATTGGGTGTAATCAGTTGACAAGAAAATTGAACTTTTCATAATAATATAACTGCAATATTCCATACAATTATAAAGCTCATAGTAAAACATTTTCTATAATAATTTATTCGTGCATCATCAAATCTATTAATAACATAACATTTCGTAAAACACAATTTCAATTTAAAAAAAACTATTTCAAAATGCTTTTCGAAATTAAACTCATTATATAAAATTTTCCATTTCCCATTTTCCTTAATTAATAAACAGTGGAAATAAGTTTTTTTAAAACTTTAATACTGAAAAATAAGCTAACCACTAGTAATGTTACCATACGGTACCTCTCAAATCACTTTTAATATAAATAGTGGCGACATTACTATTTTAATGACTTTCCTTACTCAACATAGTCGACCATAAGTTTTTTTATCATACAGTACACTAGGCATAAAGTCACGAAGCTAGTTCTGCATCGCTTATTTGTAATAGGTTAACTATTATAGACCGGTAGTTACGGAGTTGGTTCTGCATCACTTACCAGTAACAAGTCACTGAGCTAGTTATACATTGTTTACCCATGACTGGTTAAACACTATCTATGGAACTGTTTTTACCTAGTTTACCCATAATAGGTTAACTGTTATAAATATACCAGTATAATAACATGTGTAAAGCCTAGAGGTGTACCATAGATAAAACAACTCTTACATTTACAACTCATCTTATTTTCTAAAATAAGTATAGGAGGATTCATAACTGAATTATTTCAATGTAACTCCTTATCATATAAATTTTAACTTTCAATTTAAAATCATATATTGCCAAAGCATACACGTATGCTAGCAATATTCTCTTGTAAAATATCATTTGCATAAAACTCAGCATAAATATTCATTTCATGATCAAATGAAAACCATTTGCATAAACTCAAATTAAAGAACACTCACATGTCATCAATTCTTTTACAAAGAATTAAGTCATATAAAACAGTTAAAATAGACTCATAACTTGCTAGTTTCCTTTTCAGCACTTCAAAACCCTTCAATTGGCTTCATTTTTCGATCCAAAAACCTAATACCAGTTCATTCAACTCCTTAATACATTTCTCAATTAAATATACCATAAACCATATCAAGTTCATTACTTTCCACATACACTCCACATCCTTAATCACATTCACATGGTTATTACTTCATAACCATATTTTTATACTGAAAATGCCCTTAAGGCTAAACTTAACATATTACACATTAAACTCTTCCAATTCAATTTCACTTTATTTCTAACATTTAAAACAAATCCAAATTCACTCCTATGACATATTTGTACACACATTTAAGCCATAAAATTTTATTAACAATTTTTTCACGAAATCAAGCACTCTAGGCCTAATTTTAACCAAAACCAATTCCAAATCAATTATTTTTCATTTATTTACTTCATTAGCGTGAAAATAATTCTATAAAAATCATAAAACAGCAAAATAGAATTTTAGATCATGACACATTAAAAACCCTAACCTTGGCTGAAAACTCATCTAATCATTTTTATGGTTTTTCTTTCATTCTTTCATCGTTAAACTAACATCCTAATGTCATTAATTAATCTTAAATCATAAAATGACAAAATAAAAGACTTTAGGCAATAGATCTCACGTTCGACCAAGTTTAACCAAGGTTTCACACATTAGGTTTTCTTTATTTTCTTCTGCCAATTACTTCCAATGTAATAAAACCTTGATATTAAATCAAAAAGGTGCAATTTACACCATCAAAACCAAATCTAACCTATGAAATCTTGTTAGCTATGAAATCTTGTTAAATGCTTGATTGGAGGTAGAAGAGCATAAAAATGGTTTGGATCACTCATCTATGGGCATAGTCGAACCTCTCTCTTCTGCTTTCTCTTTTCTTTTCTTCTCTCTTTCTTTCTCTACGTTTCTCTCATCAATTTCCAGCCACCAACATTTAAAGAAGATGAAGGCTTTGTTGAATTACGATTTTTCCCCCATTTCCATTATAATTACACCTTTATCCTTAATAACATCTTATAATTACAAATTTACTAAAATGTCTCATATTTACACTTTTAGCCATGCCACTTGTCACCATTTAATTGGTTCTCTTATAATGATCTCTTATAATGACTCGTCATTCCACTAACTTCTTGTAAAAATACCAAATTGCCCTTTAATGAATCCAAAATGACCAAATCCCTTTAATGCATTTAATTCACCAACTAACTGAATTAAATTTCGAAAATATTCCACAACTATCTTATCATCAAATTGACCATAAAATACTCAAATTAGGGTCAACACTTATTGATTGGATGCTTTAAAATTTTTTTGAATGGGTTTAAAATCCTCAATACCCATTATTTTCCAAAAAGGGCATTTTAACTCTAAAGTTTCGAAACTTCCAAAATTCATTTGATCGGACTTATTTTCAAACTGTTTTAGCATCATTAAACTCTAATACCTATTCTAGATATGTTTCAAATTTTCAGGGTTGGGTCCCCAAAATCACTATTCAAACGGATTCACTATCCATCTGAAAATACTATTTACCTGAATTTACTATTTCTTTAAAAATCATCCAGATTTCATTGAAAAGTATCACCTAAATCCTCAAAGTTTTTGAGGCTTTTAAAGTTCGTTTAGACTCATTCCGTAGCTTTTCGGAGTTTTTCAAAAAATTAAGAAATTTTTGATCAAGTCCAGAACCATCTCTAATTTATCCGTGATCTTTATTATAACATCAATAATACATTTAAAAGCTTAAATTCCTCTAGTACACCATAAACAGAGCATACTTTATAAAATACATGTACAACACATTACACAGTATAATTATCGAACTAGGATATTACAAATTCTCCCCTCCTTATGGAAAATTCATCCTCGAAATTGTAACAAATTTAGTCATCCTAAAAATATGGATCTTGACTTCATATCCATTCTTTGTGCTTCCACTCTGTCAATCACTTCATAGGGACCAATGTATTATGGGCTTAACTTGTCACATTTTCTAAAACAAACTATTCCTTTCCATGATGATAATCGCAAAAATTCTTTGATTTTTTAACTTTAACTCCAAATTCTTCCTCCATTTCCAAACTTAACTCTGCTATTGATTTTAGGTACTATCACTTTGACCCACATACTTTTGATCTTATTTGGGGTTATCAAAACTAGTTTAGCCCAACTTATTTTCTTTTATCTATCTCATCATCACAACCAACACTCTACGTAGCTATATATTTCCAATCACTTACAACTTGATTAATCTATCAAGAGGATACCTACCTTTGATAGAGGATACCTACCTTTGATAGTTAGGAAATAGGCCGATTTTTTTTATTTGATCCTTTATCTCCCATATAGTATCATATCCGTTTAGATTTCGTGAAATTGCTACCATAAAATCATTCATAATATTCTTCCATTTCCATTCTCGAATAGGGAGTGTCTGAGCATTTTTTTTTGGTTCTTTGGCTCTTGTCCTTGACTTGTTGATTTAACAAGCTTAAACATATACTTTACTATCATCCTTTTCATACATTTTCGATCTTAATGCACTTTCAAGGTATAATGCCTTTTTGTGTTCCTTAGATGCATAGTACATATTGGTGAGTGACTTAATCTAGAATTTCTTTCTTAAGTATAGCATTGACTAGTACACACAATTCCTGACCTAGCACTAACGTAATGTTACCTCTCAATAAAATGCCCTCGAAATTTGTAACTTATCTCCATATGAAACTCTTTTGTTGAATTCATTGCTTTCGCTTTCTCACTAATAATCATTTTAGTCTCAACTTTGCTAACTTAACCATACATGAAACCATCCATTTAACACTATCATGATTCACATTTACTTAGATTACTACTAATGAAACTTTGATTAGTATTCTCCACAAAACAATTGTTCTTGAATATTTCTGAATAATAAACATTTCCTTTCTAATTGTCTCTAATTATAAACAAAATTTAATAATATTTTTCTTGTATTTTTTATGCCTCACATGGACTCCTTAACTTTCGAATCTCAAATCCATAACCACTAGTAAAATATTTATTATACCTTTTTCATTTCCCATCATATTGTTTGGAAGCAAATTAATCATTAAGATCATATTGTAAGACATTAACATAATATCCTATTCACACAAAAACCATTCAATTTCCTCAGAGTTTAAATTTTACTATCTTATAACGCAATTTCGAGCTTAACAAACCCCAATCTCTTCAAAAAGGGAGAGTAACTCATACTTCCACTGCGTAACTCTTACATTTAATAAAAATATCTTTAATTTTCCATTTCTATTACTACAAAACAATTATATGATTTCAAGTACCTAAGAACTCAATATGAGAATTTTAATCATCTAAATCTCCATATTATACTTATTCAAAGGTCTCATACATAAGTCTTATCATTCTCCCAATCATCTATTATAATTATCTACAAAATAATACCTCTAAGTTATATTAAGACAATTTTCCATTATGGATTAAAAATTATCACTACAATTTCCTTGAAACCTTTACCACCATTTGCACTCATCTGATTTTAAGAAATAACATAATTGACTTTCATCAAAAGGAACATTAAAATAATGAATGTTCAATACTTAGAATCGATATCCTAATATACACATAATTGGAAGCTTATATCAAACTGATCATTGCTTAAAAAAATATTGTTCAATCCTTAAACTTGATTAAAGATTCCATCATAATGTCATCCATAACATTATTTGGTACGAATCCACAAATCACCATATAATCAACATAGAATTGACCTTAAAAATAAAATTTTATGCTACAATTGATTAATCAGTTAGTCTATAAGGTCATAACATTTAAATATATCAAACTTTAGTGACCAATTACAAGTATCAATAATTAATCCTCAATGATTTCAACTATAATAAACAATTTCATCCTCCAGATATATTCATAAATTATTTTATTAAAATGCTAGATAACCTTATAAACTTTTGTAATTATTGAGTCATAGAAACTAAATAACTTGTATACTAAATTCTTAGTATTTTTCTAATTATTATGGTTAATAGCTAAAAGATGGGAGCATTTTACATTTCCTGTGGAATATTTAACTTCCCTTGTGTACCAATCCTAATTTCCTTTAGAAGCAATCCACTCAATATAATGCACTATTAGCCAATTCCCTTTCTAGTATGACTTCATATTTATGGATATCTAAAAAGATCAACTCATTAGAGAGCTTCTAAATTCAAGTAATATGCAACTAACTCTATGAACATTCCATGCTACTGATGTAGCTTTAGTGAAAGTAGTTATTATCATATAGAGCTCTAAAAGCTCGAACTTCACACTAATCTATCTAACAAAATCTTTTAGCACATATGAGTGCATATTTCTGGGATTGATCTCAATATATTCAGCTATATCGATACCTATCATCTTACCGGATGTATCCTTAGCATCCTACTAGGTTATTGTAATTACCCTAGTCTATGCAGGTGGTCTCCTTCCACAATACTTGGTATTGAGCTCCTGGTGTTTCAGGTGTCTTTAGACACTGTAAGTGGTCTGACTAACCTCTGATTAGACGATATTCCTCGTCTGATCCTTCTATCACCAAACCATTTAAATTTATCATTCTTTTCCTTATCCAACAAATCTAAGGCACTTTAGAGATCTCTACTCTTATTGAACAATTTTGTACCTAACTTACAAATACGCTCGATCAAACTTCCTGACACTACTAAGGCCTCTTGTGACTAGTGCATCACCGTTGGCTATATCTATATTGTTCACTTAAGGTAAAAACAAAATTCCACCAACGATTTTGTCAGTCTTAACTATTCTTAACGGGGTTGGTTCATAAAGAAAAACATTTACTGAATCATACCTATGGTCGACCTCCTGAGCTGAAGGTACTTCAAGTGCTAAAGCCTTTAGTGTGGCTTTGGGATCCCTAAGGTTTCGTTGGTGCATTATGTTGTGAACTCAAAGATAAACTATATAACACTGGAAAATTTTTTGTAAGCTCAGATGCATGGAAAATAACAAAACTTTTTGGGTTGCCTAGTTTATAAAAACAACATAAAAATACATTATGGAATCATAACACGTGTACAGACAATCCTATTTCAAAACAGGCTTTGATATGTTTACTCTTACTTTAAAAGGTTGAGTGACTTTTCAAAAAAGCATACAAATGATCCTATATGGTTTAAATTTAGTGTTTTATTTTTCAAAACGGATATGAAAATGTTAAAAGGTTTTAGCATCTTTTTCTTATGTATGTCACTTATGCATTAAATGGAATGGTATGGATTGAGTTGAAATTTTAAGAATTATGGAGTGAGTTAGATTAATTTATAGCATGATGCAAGTAACTAAGTGCTTAACAATTCAATAAACTTTGAAATTAAATGAATATGGAGAATCTTGATGCATATCTTCTACATATTTAATGGTTTTCTATTATTTCTTTTTAAGAGAGAGTAATGAAATTGATTTACTTAAGGATAAGCAAATGCTAAAGTGAGAGGGAATTTGATAAGTGCACAACTATCCATATTTTTAATTTTATATCTAATACAATTTACTTGTTTGATTGAGTGTTTGTATTATTCCTAGTGTTTAATTTACTCATACTTCATTTTTAAGTAGTAATCCACTTATTTGGAATAAAAGAAACAAATACATGTAAGTTAGGGGAAGATTTGGAGCTATTTTGATTAAGAAATGAAGACGCAAGAAAAGTACATGATCCTTGTACTTGCCTATGTGCTTTATTATTCTTGAATTTTAAGCAACAAGGCCATATTTCATGCTTTAGAGACTTATACAGCTATGATCACGCTTATGTTTGAGAAGTGCACACCCGTATACTTATCCATATTCACATTTTGGCCCATATATTATGCCTGTGTTTATTCTCTAGATTTGAATAATGTGGTTTTTAAAGTATATGGCCAAGTATATAGTTGTGTAGTTGTTTGTGGACCACCCAGAAATCTAATTTTCAAAAGTATAAGAGGTAAAAATGAAGGGAAAAGAAAGGAAACTTAAAAGATAATTAGACAACCTAGAATGGTAGAGAGAACAAAAAAATAAGGAGACGAATTTATAGTGAATTTTTATCAATATAAAGTGAATTTCTTGAAGATTAAGAGGAACTTCATCATGATTTTTTTATTTTTCTTTATTTTTGATGTTATATTTTTCATTACGAGGAACTAAATCATTATGGTACTTAGATAAGAATAACATTGAGATGGATAGTGTAGTGATTTCAATTTAATTTATTTATTCTTCTATGTTATTAAATTTAATTGTGCATTATTTATTGTTCTTGAAGTAATACTACCGGTATGTTAATGTGTGTTTGATTTCATTCCAATAAAGTGGAGAAATCCTTTGTTTGAATTGATCTATCATATTTAAAAACAGTTCTATGTAAACCTGAAGATATACTGACATAAATCTTTCAGACAATAATCAAACCTCATAGAGGAATTTATAAATCGATTAATGCAATTCTAAGAGTTTTAATTAATTTTGATTAATCAACCTAGGATTAGTTATCAATAATCTTGAGAAAGATATATGCATAATTGAGAAATTTCTATGATCCAATGAACTTTAAGTTAAATTATTGCATTCAATATTATTTGCATAAAAAGTCTCAGGGGATTTGCAATTCGGATATCATTGTATTTATTATTTGTTTTTTAGTTTAATCTCTTTTATAGTTAGTTAATTGTATTGATTCATTTTAATTTATTGTTGTAGATTTGAATTTGATCAATCACCATTACTATAATTTGTTAGACTAAAAAATAAAGTGTAACATCCCGTTTCCATATAACGGGTTGAATTATAGAAATGTGTATACGTGAGATCATTAGGAAAACACATCT
>JAOQMS010000008.1:33649034-33673580 GCA_027563885.1 Erythroxylum longipes | reverse complement strand
CTCACACATATTCATCAATGTAACATAAATCATGGTCATAAAATATGTTTGCATTGATTAAATCACACAATTAAAATGAATAAAAAAAATAAAAATAAAAACACCCCTTTTTTTCCGCAGCTGAATTTTCTCTCCTTCCTCCTTGCCACTGATGTGACAATTTAATAAGCTAGTTTTTGTTCACTGGTATTGTTCACGTAACCTTACTATTCACGCCCAGCTTCTTCTTCTTCCTGCAACTGTTGTCTTCCTACAGCTGCTTCACTCTTCTCCTTCAACGTTCCAGCTGCTTCAATTCTCAAGCCACCAGCTGCTAGCATGTATATTCTCCACCAGCAGCTCACGTCATCTCCTTTCCACCAGTAGCTTACGTAGTTTAATTAACTCTCCAGTTGCTACGTGTGTCTCCACCAGTTTTTATAGCTTCCACACTCTCTCCTCACACCACCAGCTACTTGTTTAATGTTTGCCACCTCTTGCTTTATTTTTTATGTCTCCACCAGCTCATGTTTCAACGTGTGTGTGTGTAGAATCTCCACAGCTGCAACGTTTCAAGCCTTCTCTTCTCTTCTCATGTCTATGCCACCATCTTCTTGTTTAGAGAGTGTAGCATCAATGATGGAGATTAGCTATTAGTCAATAAAGGTTGCATCTTTAGATGTGTGTAAGCTGTCTTGCGAGAAGAGTGGAAGGGTGGCATGAATTTGGAGACTGATGCATGTTTTTTTTTGTGGAAAATGGAGGCTTTCTTTTTTTAAACTTCAATGAAGGCTGCTTGAGTGAATAAAATGGAGGCTGATTTTTCTTGTAATGGAGGCTGATTTTGGTTGTGAGTGGCGTGAATAAAGGCTTGTGTTTGAGTGGGGGCTACTTTTGGAGTGGAGTGGAGAATGAGATATTTCAAGGTCAAATTCGACAGTGCATAAAACATAAATGGTGACTATTTAGGAGCTCAAACTTTATTAGTGTCTTCCTTTTTGAGTTAGCTACAATATGAGACTTGAATAACAAGATTTCTCCATCTGAGTCAAAAGTTATGATCAAAACATCATTGAAAGGTCATTCTGGCGATCCAAAATCTGACGCAAATTTCATTAATTTATTTCTCCTAAATGCCAGCTCAGAAAAATCTGCAATTAGTCCTAAAAAATCCGTCAATGAGTCAAGAATTTAAGTATAAAATTTCATAAATTTTGGATTAACCAATCTTGAGATGAAATTTCAAAATTTTTTGATTAACCAATCTTGAGATAAAAATCCCACAACGACTAAAGGTCAAATCTGCCATAAACCCAAAAACAGTGCAATTCGAGTCTATTTATTTCATTTGTGCATTTTACGTCAACCAACCTCGAATAATGCTAAAACATGATAAACTAGGTATATATGAACATAAAATGAATGTAAATGACTATGAATTAAGTTCTAAATAGCCACTCAAAATGTCCATTAACATTATCCCAATCTTACCAATCGAAATTTGTTGAAACTATTTGGCTTGTATTCCTAATACTGACATACATTTTAATGGTATGAGCTTGGAAATCACAATATTTATAGGTAATTGTTTAAGATTAATTTCGAATATTTTATCATTTTTTAGAATAATAACATTTCCAATATTACTTTTTGATCGTCATTTACTAAACAATAAAATATTTTATTTTTCTTAATTTGACTTCAGCTATTTTCTACTTAATATTTAATTAAAAAAATTTGTAAGGATTAATTACTAGAGAACGCTTACATGAATTATTATTATTTGAAATCTGCTATGTATTTGAAAGGTTATTGGGTGTAGAAAGATAATTTACACCTACTCTAGAACATTCTTAATTGTCCACAAGTTGATTTTTCCCAAAGATGTGCTTATTGGCAGGGAAAATGAATTGTGGAACCAATTGGCAAATGTTCCATTAAGGTATGGTCTATTATAAGGTTCCCAAATTAAGAAACATTTAAAAGGGTAGTGCTTACAAAATTTCATAATATTATCATCCATCTTTATTAATACAACTTCTCTAGTTAAATATCATAATTAACAAATTCAAAAATCTTAAGCTAAATGTTTAAATATAACATCTTGAGATTATAAAAACTAAAAGCTTAGAAAAAAGTGTGTGAATACATTAACTTTATTATATGAATACTAGAAATTAGCATAATGTTGATTGCAAAACCAATTACTTGGTTTATGCTAAAAACTGCAAGTATACGGGTTATTATTTGTAGTAAAAAACATATATCGGCCCACAGAGATTGTTCTTAGGCACCACTCAATTCAAGTTGTGATTTGTTTAAGACTCAAATCTGAATAATAATTGAAAATTAAACTAAAGCAAAACAAACTAGCAACAATCAAATAATGTAATAATGGAAATCCGTAAAGAGAATTAATCAAGTTATAAGAGAGGGGATTTTACCTATCATTAATGTTAATCTAGCCTTTTATATTTTTATGGGGTGTCAATTCTAGACGATCGTAGGATTGATTTCTCTCTGTTGAGTTATCATCACTCCCTAAATTGTAAAGTCACAAATTACCCATAATTCTAATTAGTTCTAAAGCTCACTAATAAACAATCGGGTCTCGCACAGGATCTCTCCCCATGAAATCACTGACTAGATTGATTAAGTGGTCAATTAGATCACCTAGCTCTCGTTAATCCAATCTAATCATTTTTATTCAGTTCACCCTTACGATTTGTTACCGAAAGATGCAAATACATTATTCAATCACAACACCCAAATCAAGTAAACACAATTCAATTAGATTAACTATAACACCCCACTCCGGCAAGACACATACCCGACATCCTGAGGGATATCTGAGTCCGTGCCCCACGAGGGTGGCATGCTATACTACTCAATCATTCAAATTTCAGTACAAATTTTTTTTTGAAACCACAAACATAAAGTGCAGAAATCGATAACCAAATCGGGCCCACTTTATTTCATAAACATTTCCAATCATAGCAATACAATCATTAGAAAATTCAATAGCTATTTGGGCCTATTACAAATACAAAATACTTATCAAAATTTCATTACATTGCTAGAACCATATATAAAAATTTCTGATTTGGAAATTTATTTCAAAATAGAAATATTCGAATACACAAGTTACAATAATTACAGAAGACTTAATTTGATACAGAAATAAAGGAAATACTAATGCAGACACCAACTGATCCCGACCTTTATCTTTTACTTACATACTGAAGGTATACTCCTGTTTGTCTAATAGGGTACTCTTCAAGTCTGAAAAATAATTGCAAATTTTGGGTGAGTTTTACGAACTCAATGAGGTAACCATCATCGATGGTTCACTCAATTCATGCAACACACCATTGCACATAACATGTAATTCACAATTATGCATAATAGATCATGTATCACACTTTTACTCCATCATAGGAAATTTTGGCTTTTCAATCAATCAAACATACTTGATATAAATGCATATGAAACACTTTCCATTTATTACGTTGTTGTGACCGAGAGCCTGAACTGTCCCGTATCCATTTTGGATACTGGGCTTATTAATAACTATCCCTTATCCGATTGGGGGATACAGGGCTCATTATACGTAGTGAGCCTTAGGGTCTTAATCACTGTTTGAGCTCAAGGCTCTTTTCACTCATTGAGCTTTAAGATCGATCGGTGGCTACTCTGGTCACAACTGCCATTATCTGATTGTGCATTCATGAATGGAATGCATGTACCACAATCACTCACATTATAAAGCACTTAGGTCTTTACATTCACATTCAAGCAGCACTTCAATATACATTCCACATTCACAATCATCGGACCTTCTGTCCGGAATCAACAATCAAACACATTCATTTCACATTCATTTATCATTCAAAGCATAATTTAAGCAAACAATAATTGAGAGAAACCATCTAGGTTACTCGTAAGTTGCTCCTGAACCTAATACCTGGAAGTTCCAGCAACGTCATGAGGTTGACGTTCCAGTTGCTCCTTTATATCAAACAACATACACATATATCACAATTTGCAAAATTATAAGTGTTTAATAATGCACATGTATGAAATGAATTATGTACAATGCATGTTCATGACAATCCCAGGTATTTTCCCATCAATTTCATCACAAAAACATTCTCATATAAAAACTCATCTAAGTATAATTTCTACTTAGGTTTATGCCTCACTACCAACATTAAATTCACAATTCATTTCTCATTGAATCACTTAAGATTTTTCCAAAACATACTTTTGGATCTACTGTTCACGTTCAATCAGAAGGTGCAAATGATGTAATTTGGTCATAATCTATTCTAGAAAAGTGTTCCTCTATGTCTTATGTTTTATTGACACCAAAATCACTCAATTTCGTTCAGTAATTTGGAAGATATGCCTCAAATATTTTAGGGCTGTTCATATTCAAAAACAGTATACTGTGCATAACTTCCATCCAACAATTAACCATCTTATAGACTAAATCACAATTAGACTTCTTCATATTATTTGTATAAATATGTCTCTAGTTTATTCAAAATCAAAGATCATCTTATTTGGACATCTATAAAAGAAGTTATGGTCAAAAGAAACAGGACTGTCCAGTTTGCAAATTCCTCTCGGGTGGTTAGATCAATTGCAAGTCATGGCTACTATTGAGGAAAACAGTAACTTGATGTGAAAAATAAACATGAGTATTGCAATTAAATCATGGGCGTGATAGAGGAAAGTCAAAAGGGTTCAGGAGTCACGGGCGTGAGAGGAACATGAGTTTGCAAGAGTCATGGGTGTGACAGATAAGGATAAAATTTGGGTGGGAGCACAAGTCAGACCCGTCCACGTTTATCACTCAATCTCACTCAATTCATTTCATATGGCTATGATTTTTTTGTGAAGAGGTAGATCAATGTATTATGAGTCCAATGGTCTAAGTCTCATCTCATTTGGAGGTCGGACGAAGAAGATATTGCCCAAAAACCTTCGGATGTTCATTACCCCTGAAAACTTCAAAGTTGCTATCATGCAATTCTTCTTCTTCTTTACCAAAATTTCTACTTCAAACCTCCATTAATTTTGATCCAAAACTCCAAAAATTCCAATTTTTATATCAATGTAAAGTTAAAAGAAATATCTACAACTTTCATGAAGACCATTTTGTCAAAATATATCTAGATCAGTACAATAAATTCATGGAAGTTCATATCGAAAATTTAACTGTCTACTCTTCATGTTCTGCAAATTCCAAATTTTTATCACATTTACTATTTTCTTCTCAACCTTCATTGTACACTTATTCCCATATTAAACCATAATTTTACAATTATTCTTTAACTCAAAAACTATTTTCTTGATCATCTCTAAAGAATTCACCTATTCATGTACACACATATATATATCCATGCACAGTGAACAGAAAACAGAGCATAACACCTTTTCATACTTTCATTTCCTACACTTATCTTATACTCCATGTCATTACTATTTCAAACTCCAAAACTCATTTCTACAACATCTGATCACTAATAATCATCAAAACTAAAATAACACTATAACCAAAATTTTCATCCCATTAACACTGTGTTCATGAATATATACACGTAAATGCCATGATTATGCAACTGACAGAAATCCATCAAATTTATTTCATAAATTCACAACTTTAAAGGATTTATTCACTACTTACCTGTTAAAAAAAATCCAAGGTCTTCAACTATCCCAAAACCCTATCTCCATGCAATAACACGTAATCCACTGCGAACACTAACCAACTTCTGGTTTTTCTTAAGGCAGAAGAAACACTTAGTAGTGGGGTAAGTGGTAAAGGATATGAAAAGGCAAAGTTAGGGAGTTTGATGAAAAACTCTGTCTATGGGAAGTAATTCGGAGAAGGTGATGATAAGAAAAAAAAACTTAGTCTTTTAACTCTCAGATATCAAAACTTACTTCTGACAAATTATAAAAGCAACTTAACACTTGTCACTTTTCCTACGGTCTAACTCTAACTAAGTTCCTTCTTGACTAATTCCTTTAACTCCCATCTTTACAATCCAATTATCTCCAATATTCCTTTAACTCCTTTTTCCGTATTTTTCATAAAAATTCACAATTTCTGAAAATCGCCAAAATTTACCAAAATTCAAAAATATCACAATTCCACTAATCAATAATATTTCCAAAATAAATAAATTCAAATTCTCAAAAATTCCCAAAAATCACAACTTAGTCCAATTATACCCGGAAAATGTCAATGAATGCATGTACAGTTATATGAATTTGCAAAAATGTGCATGTCCCAATTAACTCATGCATGATGTCCAATTTTCCTAATTTCTCAGAAATTTTCCATAAATCACAATTCTAGCCCTAACATGGGTAACGGGATGTTACATTAACATTAAAAATAAGCAAAATCCTAAAGAAAAAGTTAGAACATTATTAACAACTCAAAATCCATGACCAGACAACCCATCTCAATTTTACACATTAAATGAATAAAAAGATAAATAGCGAGGAAATGAAACTTAGGTTGGATGATTCAAGAAAGCAATGGTGACGGGAGATCACCTATTCCGAAAAGCTTCCGCATCGGAACCCTCATTTTCTTACTCTTCTTCTTTTCTCTTTCTCTTATTTCTCTCTCCCTTTTGGGTTTCCAAATGTAGGCAGAATGTAGACTCCTTTTAGGGTTATATCATAATCCTTTTATAGTTTTTACCAATTAAGGTAACCCTAATGTCTTTCTGGGGTCCGAATGTCCCATGAAAATTCAAATCTGAAAGTGACTCCGTGTCAGTCTATGCGCAAACCATGATTGTCGCCCTTAGTGCACGATCATAGCCTAGTTATCTGCTCTCTATCACAATCATGGCAGATCACTCACGATCGTGGCCCTATGCTTGAGCTCATGTCACGATTGTGGCCCTATGTTGGTGCTTCTGTCACGATCGTGGTAGGTGCCTTATGATCATGGCCTTGTGTTTTAGTTCGAGTCTCCTCCGAAACTCTTCCGAATGCCCTAAAATACTAACAAATTCATCACGACACCTCATATATAAATAATTAAAGCTCAAAAACATGTTCTCACCTAAAGAACACTTAAAACACAAATGTTTATGAACTAACACAATTCTTAAGCTAAACACACCCTAAACAATCAACTTAACCATTAAACACATATCAAATTACCTATAAAATTACAATGCAATTTACACATATCAACATCCCCATACTTAAACTTTTGTTTGCCCTCAAGTAAAGATCAAATACAACCAATAAGATGCTATCACTTCATTTTCACCAAGATTAAAGCATGCAATCCTCAAACTTTGGCCAACTCAAGTGTCACGCTACTACACACATCATGACTAGTTTTCATTAGTGCACATAAGCAAACTCAACCAATGAAACCATCACTCAAAGATAAATATAAATTCAAAATAGACCTTCCTTCCGAGTTCATTCATTTCTCTCAAGTGTTTAATGGTTAGTGTTTTGCTCAATCTTCCTATAGGAAACCATACTATCACAGGCTTGCTAATACACTAATTCTTCTTCACAATGATTACATGCTAGGATAGATCAAAAGGGATTTGTTTCGAGTTGTAATGTGGCTAGGGTTAAGGTGGGTTAAACATGTTTAGAGGTTTATCACAAGCATTTATAAACTACTAAGTGTACAAAGGGATGACAAGGATAACTTATTAAGATATGCATATGGATAAAACTACTTCTCTGCACTTATTGAAGCTACTACATGTTATTCCTTTTTCTTTACTTTTATTTTTTTATTTTTCTCTTTTTATTTTTATTTTTCTTTTCATAAAAAAGAAACAATGAACAGAAAACAACAATTGTATGCAATGTGCTCTTCACTTGTGATTCTGCACTAAAGTATCACTTAGCATTCTATTAACTTATGATTAAGTAAGCTAATAGGGTTTGTGGGTTTTAAAGTTAGGTGATATCAAGAAATAAAAGGTTAAAGGCTCAATGGGGCTAGTAAGGGATAATTAAAGGGTAAGTCATTTAAGCCAAAAGTTAAAGTAAGAAGGCCTTGATAATTTCTATCTAACATGCATCTAGTAGATTTAAACCGATTCAAAGTAAGTTATGAAGGTAATTACCTAAGGAAGAATCACACAAATAAGGAAATGAAATGACTATAGAATGGAGTCATAAAGGATTAATTTCTCACATTGGCTTAAATGAAAATCTATTATGCTTTTATAGATTACCTCATTATTCAAGTGTCAAGTTTTAAGTAAGCTTATGCGGCTAACTATTTTCATCACTCCACATGGTTCACTCTCCACTCAAGTAGCCTAATTTAACTGCACGCATGCATTCAATCTTATTCCAACTATCGTGATAGAATCTCATAGCAACCCATTCATCAAAAAGATTCAAATGTAAGGGAAATGACAAAACATAAATGTAAAGACTACCTCCCTACACTTCAACAAAATATTGTCCTCAATGTGAAAAACAGAACATCCAAAACCAACAAACAACACCATGAAAAACAAAACATAAAACAGAAAAAAAAAAAAGAGATTAAGGATAAGATGGGCTTATGATGTTGATGTTGATGCTGATGGAAGTGGCACGTTTTTCCTCTTATCCTTTGGTCCTACACCAAGCTATGATGCATAATAAATCTTCAAGTAACCTCAAAACGTATCATTAGGTACCTAAACAACAAGATAATGAAGGAAAACAAGTTAAACCAAACTAAATATTTTCAAAACAAAACAAAACCACATTAACACAACAAATAAATGAAAGATAAACATGCTAAGTTAATGCCATTAGCTTGAACATTCCATATGAAATCATAAAACAGTGAGTGAAAGGAAAGAAAGTACTTCCCTTTCTTGTGAGAATGGCACTCCAAAATAAAGCTTTCATCTATGCTCATTAGCCTTAAAGTTTCACCCTTTTCATTTTCTAACTCCAACGCTTTGTGGGGAAACACTTGACTAATCTTGAATAGGCCACTCCATCTTGACTTGAGCTTTCTGAGAAATAACTGAAGTCATGAATTAAATAAAAAGCATTAAGTCTCCACTCTTGAATATCTTCTTCTTTATGTGGCCATCATGCCACTTCTTAGCCCTTTCTTTGTACAACTTTGCATTTTCATATTCATCATATCTTAATTCTTCCAATTCATCAAGTTGTAACAATCTCTTCTCTCCTACTAGCTTCCAATCCAATGTTCAGTTTTCTAAGTGCTTAATAGGCTCTATGCTCCAACTCCAATAGTAAATGGAAAGCCTTGCCATACACAAGTCGATATGGTGTTGTGCCTATGGGAGTTTTGAAAGTTATCCTGTGAGCCCACAACATATCATCCAGCTTCAAAGCCTAATCTTTTCTTGAAGTGCTCACTACCTTCTCCAAAATCTTGTTTAACTCTCTATTTACCACCTCCTCTTGGCCACTCATTTGTGGGTGGTAAGTGGTTGCCACTCTATGATGAACATTATATCTTCTCAAAAGAGCCTCAAAGGGTTTGCTGTGAAAGTGGCTCCCTCTATCACTTATGATAACTCTAGGCACCCCAAATCGAGTAAAGATCTTCTTAATGAATCGTTGCACCACCTTGCCATCAATTTTTGGAGTAGCTATTGCTTCAACCCACCTAGACACATAATCAACTCCAACCAATATATAAGAGTCACCTAGGAAAGATGGGAATGGTTCCATGAAATACAAGCACCACACATCAAATATCTCCACCTCCATGATTTTTACAAATGGCATCTCATCTCTCTTCGAAATATGGCCCACTCTTTGGCACCTATCACAACATAATACAAACGAGCATCCTTGAACAAGTTTGGCCAATAGAATCCACACCCAAAATGCGAGCAGCTGTCTTGTTTGCTCTATAATGTCTGACATAAACTGAACTATGACACTGAGTCAAAACTTTAGGCATTTCATCTTCAGGGACACACCTATGAATCAAACTGTTAGCACATATTTTAAATAACACAAGTTCATCCAAATATAGCGAGAACACTAAAATAAGAAACGTTTCATTTGTTGATGTGAGAGATTGGGGGGAAGAATACCACCTGAGAGATAATTGGAAATATCTGCAAACCAAGGAAGAAAAGGATTTTCTACCATCATTAAAGCCTTGTCAGGAAAATCCTCTTCAATTTCCTATTTGTCTTCATTTTGTTCACCTTCAAGCTTTAATAAGTGGTCTGCCAAAATATTTGTTGTTCCTTTCTTATCCTTAATCTCAATGTTGAATTCTTGAAACAAAAGCACTCATCGGATGAGCCTAGCCTTGGCATCCTTCTTTGCAAAGAGATAATGCAATGTCACATGATTTGTAAAGACAATAACTTGTGAGCCTCAAAGATAAGAACAAAATTTTTCATATGAAAATACCACTGTAAGCAACTCCTTCTCAGTGGTGGTGTAGTTCAGTTGTGCTCCTATCAAGGTCTTACTGTCATAGTAAATTGCATGTAACTTCTTCTCTTTCTACTGTCCGAGTACACAGCCAATGGCATGGTCACTTGTATCATATATGATCTCGAAAGGCAGTGACCAATCCGGTGTCGTCAAAGCAGGTGATGTTATAAGTGTCATCTTTAACCTAAAGCATCTAAACAATCATCATCAAACACAAAAGACACATCGTTAACTAACAAGTTAGTTTATGGTCTAGCAATAATAGAAAAATCCTTGATGAACCGTCTATAGAACCATGTATGACCAAGGAATGCTCAGATTCCCTTAATGTTGGTAGGAGGTGGAGGCTTTCCAATCACTTCAATCTTAGCTCGATCTACCATCTTATGGCCTAAAACTATTCCCTCATGGACCATGAAATGACACTTCTACTTCTCGCATCTTTGTAATACTCTATCCAAATTAAACAAACAATAATCAAAAGTGTCTTCAAAAATAGAGAAGTCATCCATAAATACCTTCATATAGTCCTCATTCATATTTGCAAAGATGGCCATCATGCACCTTTAGAATGTGGCTGATGCATTGTATAGACCAAAAGGCATCCTCCTATAAGCAAAAGTCCATAATGACAAGTGAAAGTGGTTTTCTCTTGGTCTTTTGGGTATATGAACACCTGATTATATCCTGAATATCCATCAAGAAAGTAATAAAAAGTATAACCAGCCATCCTCTCAATCACTTGATCCACAAAAGGTAATAAAAAATGGTCTTTCTTGGTGGCAAAATGAAGCTTCGTATAGTCAATACACACTCTCCAACCTATGATGGTCTTAGTGGAAATCTGTTCACCTTTTTCATTCTCTATCACTGTCATACCTCCCTTCTTAGGCATACATTGCACCGGACTCACCCACTCACTATCTAAAATTCATTATATAATACCCCCATCTAAAAGCTTCCACTACTTCCTTCTTCACAACCTTTTACATGTTTGGATTTAATCTTCTTTGCCTCTCCCTGACTGTCTTGCATCCTTCTTCAAGGTTAATCCTATGCATCACCATATTAGGGCTAATCCCCTTAATATTAGAAGTTTGCCATCCCATGGCGCTCATCCTTTTCTTAATGGTCTCTACCACTTTCTCTTCTGCTCAACATCCAATTGGTTTGAAATTATAATGGGTAAGGTGTGGTCCTTGCCTAAAAATGTGTATCTTGGGTAAGAAGGTAGAGGCTTTAGTTCGACAATGGGAGGCTTTACAATGGAAGGTGGTGTGGGTGCATCCCCTCTCTCTAACTTCTCTTTCTCGCCCTCCTCACATAAATCCTCTTCACTCATACTCTAATCCCTATGCACTTCAGCAACTCTCTCAACTTCGTTTTTACTTTCCTTTTTAACCTTCTCCCCACAATCATCCACAACATCAATCTTTATACAAGCGCTTCCATCCACTGGTTTCTTCAAAAATTTAGTCACATTGAGTTCAACCTACTCATAACCAATTCTTAAAACCAGTTTTTCTTTATACATATCAACTAATGCCTTACCAGTATTCATAAAGGGCATACCTAAAATCAATGGACAATTCCTGTCTTCTTTAAAATCCAATACAACAAAATCAATAGGAATTATAAATTTATCCACTTTTACCATAACATCTTCTACTACCCCAAATGGTCTTTTGATGGATTGATCTACAAGTTGGATAAGCATGGATGTTGGCTTGACGTCTCCTAGCCCCAATTTCCTAAAAATAGACAAAGGCATCAAGTTAATACTTGCGCCTAAATCATATAAGCATTTAGAAAATTCAAAATCACCAATAACACATGGAATATTAAAACTTCCTGGATCTTTTAGTTTTGAAGGCATTGTCCTTGTGATGATCGAACTATAATTCTTCATCAAGGTCATCGTCTGATTGTCTTCTCAAGGGCATTTGTGTGTTAATATGTTCTTGAGAAACTTTGCATACTTGGGCATACACTCCAATGCCTTCATCAATGACAAATTAATCTAAAGTTTCTTCAACTTCTCCAAAATTTAGAGAATTGAACGTTGACTTGATGTTGTCTCGCCCTTTGCGGATATGGAATCTTAGGCTTGCAGGGTGGTGGTGGTATTTCTTTTCTTCTTTCTCTTCCACATTTTCCTTTTGTTGGCTATCTTTTTGAGCATTTAGCTCCTCTAATTTCTTTCCACTCTTAAGTGTAATCGCCTTGAGTTATTCCTTTGGATTGGCCTTGGTAAACTTTTTGCATTCCTAGAAGACAAAACATTAACAAGTTGACCTACCTGTACCTCCAAGTTATGAATAGATGAAGCGTGGTTCTTAGCAATTTGGTCAAACTTTGCCTCTATTCTCTTCTGACTCTCTTCTTGTCTTCTTTAACCTTCCTCTTGGCTTGAGAACTTTGAACTTAATACATCCATTAACTTGTCCATTTTTTTCTCTAAAGATCCAAGTCAGTCTTTCTCAAATCTAAGAGGTCCTTATGTTCTCACTTGGCCACCTACATTAATAGTAAAAGTTTGGGTAGTTTTTCAACCCCGGGTTGTAAATGTTAGAGTATGGACTGTTAAATCATTGCGAATGACCTAAGTAAGTTGTTCTGTACCACTCGCTCCCAGTAAGAAGCATTCAGTTGTGCCTTGATTACACTGCCCACATAATTCACATTGTAACTGCATGATTTTGACTGTAGGTGAAGAAGCTCTTTGCATGTTGCTCAACTGCTTAGTGAGGGAAGCAATCTGTGCTTGCAAGGTTGTCACTAAGTCAAGTGGAATCATTCCTTTTTGCTCTTTGGACCCTTGTCTACTCCTTTCATTTGACCACATACAGTTGTTACTCGCTAACTTTTCCAAAAGGTCATGAGTTGCATCAATTGTTTTCCTCATCAAAGACCCTCTTATAGCTGCATCTATTATTCCCTTTATGCTCTAAGTTACACCATTGTAGAATGACTATAAAACAAATTCCCTAAAAGGTTGTGGTGGGGGCAACTCCTTTGTAATTCCTTGAATCTTTCCCAAGCTTCATATGACTCCCCATTAATTTGTTGAAAGTTTGTGATCTCTTTGATTATTCTTGTTGTCTTGGTCAAGGGAAAGTGCTTAGCCAGGAAAGATTAGGCTAGATGCTCCCAAGTAGTGATTTAGCTTATAGTGAGTGAATTATACCATGCCTTTGCCCGATCTCTCAAGGTAAAAGAAAACAATCTTAACCTTACGGCATCATCCAACATCACATTGAAGTTGAAGGTATCACAAATCTATAAGAAATTTTCAAGATGGGCATTGGGATCTTCATTGGACAACCCATTAAACTATATATTGCTTTGAAGTATATTGAGGAGTGCCAACTTAATCTCGAAATTATTGGCTTGAATCACTGGGCTTGCAACTCTTTGAGGACTGAAACTTGGCCTCATAAAGTCCATCAATGTCCTCTCAACTCCTCTTTGCTCTCCTTCTTCTTCCATATTCCTCTGCATTTTTTCTTAGCGTCCAGCTCTTTTTAGCTCTCTTTCGTGCCTTGTAATATTTGAAAGCTCTTCTTCATTCAGCTCGTTAGACCTTTTCATGCTCCTTGTGTTCCTGCACCTGCAAAAATGCAAGGAAAAATATCAAACACTCTTAAATCGTAGTCACCTAAACTAAACAAGATGCTAAACAAAACAATCTCCGACAACGGCGTCAAAAACATTTTAATTGCAAAACCAATTACTTATTTTATGCTAAAAACCACAAGTATACGGGTTGTTACTTGTAGAAAAAAGCAGATATCGTCCCATAGAGATTGTGCATAGGCACCACTTAATTCAGGTTGTGCTTTGTTTAAGACTCAAATTTGAATAATAATTGAAAAGTAAAATAAATCAAAACAAACTAGCAACAATTAAATAATGTAATAATGGAAATATGTAAGGAGAATTAATCAAGTTATAGGAGAGGGGATTTTACCTATCATTAATGCTAATCTAGCTTTTTATGTGTTTATGGGGTGTCAGTTCTAGACGATCATAGGGTTGATTACTCTCTCGAGTTATAATCACTCTCTAAATTGTAAACCCTAATCGAATTATATTCTTGCAATCTCTCAATTCAAAAATTACCCACAATTCTAATTAGTTCTAAAGCTCTCTAATAAACAATTGGGTCTTGCACGGGATCTCTCTCCATGAAATAACTGAATAGAATGATTAAATGGTCAATTAGATCGCCTAACTCTCGTTAATCCAATTTAATCATTTTTATCTGATTCACCCTCTCGGTTTGTTACTGAAACATGCAAATGCATTAATCAATCATAGCACTCAAATCAAGTAAACACAGTTCACCCAAATCAAGTAAACACAATTCAACTAGATTAACATTAAAAATAAGCAAAATCCCAAAGGAAAAGTTAGAATATCATTAACAACTCAAAATCCATAACTATACAATCCATCTCAATCTTACACATCAAATGAATAAAAAGATAAATGGGGAGGAAATGAGACTTAAGTTGGATGATTCAAGAAAGTAGCGGCGTCAGGAGATCACCTATTCCGATAAGATTCGACATCTAAACCCTCCTTTTCTTCCTCTTCTTCTTTTCTCTCTCTCTTTTTTCTCTCTCTCTTTTGGGTTTCCAAATGTAGCAAGAATGTAGACTCCCTTTTAGGGTTATATCATAATCCTTTTATAATCTTTACCAATTAAGGTAACCCTAGTTTCTTTCCGAGTTACAAAATGTCCGTCGAAAACTCGAATCTAAAAGTAACTCCATATCAGTCTGCGTGCAGGCTATGATTTTGGCCCTTAGTGCAAGATCGTGGCCTGGTTATCTGCTCTCTATCACGATCGTGGCATATAAAAGGATTATTTGCCACGATCGTGGCCCTACATTGGTGCTTCTGTCACGATCATAACAGGTCCCCCATGATTGTGGCCTGTGTTTTGGTTCGGGTCTCCTCAGAAACTCTTCCGAATGCCCTGAAACACTAACAAATTAATCACAGCACTTCATATATATATAATTAAAGCTCAAAAAATGTTCTCACCCGAAGAACACTTAAAACACAAATGTTTATGAACTAACACAATTCTTAAGCTAAACACACCCTAAACAATCAACTTAACCACTAAACAGATATCAAATTACCTATAAAAATACAATGCAATCTACACATATCACATATGCAGTATTATATATCAATAAAAAGAATATTGTGACTGTATACATCCAATACCACACATATGAATAGAAAATGTCATCACTCATTTCAAATAAGTAGCACCTTCATATTAATATTGGAATAAAATAATTGAGTATAAATAAGAGCATGCCACAATGCAAATTATATCAGTACTTAACATATCTTATACCACAACTATGTGAAATGAATACCATTCCTCAATACAAAATATACCATAACTCAATACATTCAATATTATGTCTCAATACAAACTATATCAATACTCTATACATTTAATACTATAACTATATACAAAAATATCATTACTCAATATAAAATATGTAACACTTAGACTTTAATATAGGAATACCATAAATGAGTATGAGGAACATCATTTCCCAATATAAACTATACCAAACTTAGTTCATTTATCACCACATCTTTATACAAAAAGTACCATCTCTCATCTTAAATAAGTAATGGCTTCAATTTAATATGAGAATACCATGACAAAGTATAAAAAAATATCATGTCTTAATACACAGTATACTTAGAATATATACATCCCATATGATGCCTAGTGGGAAAAATACCTTTAGTATTTATATATAAGTTACATGTTTGCTTACTATTGAACACAGTTTGATACATAGGCATATGACAAATTATGTTTATAAAAGAGAAAAATGGACTTTTGCTCTTTTGCTCTTTCACAAACAAGTTCAACGCCTTACCCTATATATGACTACATTCTTGTTTATTTTTCAAATGCAATATGAAGTAAATGATTCCGTACAAGTTTTTTTGTACAAAATTGTGCCTATTATAGGCCTTTTTAGACACAAATAATCATATAGGTGTGTGGTTAATTGCATTAATTACCTGTTTATGAAGTATTTTACATTGTATTAGGTAATATAATATTTTTATATACAGAAAGCTTTCTTGGTAAGTTACAAATATTATATAGATAAAGAACTATCATATATATTAAAAACATACTAACACCCTATGAATACAATACCATGCCTATGTATAAAAATTACCTTCACTAATTAAAATAAGCAACAAATTCACTATAGTATAGAAATAGCATTACTAAGTATAAAAAAAAATCTCATGTATCAATATAAAGTATACTAGGATGAAATATGTTTAATACCACACAAATAAACAAAAAGTATCATCACTCATCACAAATAAGTAACACCTTAATTTTAATATAAGAATAGAACCTCTAAGTTCAAAAAAATATTATGTCTCAACACTAAATACACTAGGATTTTACATATCCAATATCATGCCTATTTTAAAAAATATTAGTTCACTGCGTATAAAGAACGTTATGCCCAATTACAAATTATACCAAGACTTAATACATCTAATTCCACACCTATATACAACAAATACCATCACTTATAAAAGATAAGTACTTTAATATAAGAACATCACAACTGAGCACAAAGATTATTATGCCTTAATAAAACTAT
This sequence comes from Erythroxylum longipes, assembly GCA_027563885.1. Classification (NCBI taxonomy): domain Eukaryota; kingdom Viridiplantae; phylum Streptophyta; class Magnoliopsida; order Malpighiales; family Erythroxylaceae; genus Erythroxylum; species Erythroxylum longipes. The sequence goes on along the minus strand of JAOQMS010000008.1, from coordinate 33,656,481 downwards.
ATCAGGACTTCATGTAACTAATACCATGTTTATTTATTTAATATATAAATATCACATCTAAGTACAAATGATACCATGACTCTATAAAAACAATACCATTCTCAATATAAACAATAACACATTTCTATGAAAAATACTACTATCACAATGTCTTTTTTTTTTGAACGGAGGAACCCCCAGCTGCTATCCTTTAAATGCGCACTAGGTAAACCTCTGGATTGACGCAATAGCCTACAAATCACGTCAACCAGGTACTCTGTACTAGGCAAGCCCTGTACCATAGCCTTGATCGAGAGAGTGTCGATAGGGAGGATTCGAACACAGGACCTTTTGGCCCTATGCCTTCCCACTCCACCAACTCGACCCCCCTTTAGGGGGTACTATCATAATGTCGCTGCAAGGAAAGAATGGTTCTTATGTTCATAAAAGGTTTTCCTTGGGAACATAGTTTAGTATAAACCTATATCCCAAATGATACTCATCTAATTATTTCTCAATGAATACGGTTCGGTCATGCTTGTTTGTCAAACAATGTTTATGGGCAACTTTATTAAGAAAAATCATTTAATAAACACTCATTTGGTCAACCATGCTTGAAATAACTTAACATGGTCGGTGAAAATCATGATGGACTAATTTTTAAAATAAAGCAAAATATTATTATTTATACAAAAATTAAATTAAGTCTGATAAATCTAATTTCAAATGGTTTGTTAAGGTTAGTTTGGATTCATTTAATATTTATTAAAAATTAACAAAAAGTACAACAAGAAAAATTTATAATTCATGATTAAATATATACATTATGATAATATATTAATATATATTATGGTAACACTTGTAAATTTATTACTATATTTGAGTAGATTATTAATTATTTATATAATTAAATTTAGTGTGACTAGTCCAATGATTAATTTCGATAATGCTTCTTAAATTGGATATAACATTCTCATCCAAACTCCAATTCAAATTATTCAAAATTCTAGTAAAAGCTTAGGAAGTATTTTAAAATTTTTATATTTTGAATTGTTTTTAAAAAGGTAAAGAACAAGGTCGTGTGTCAAGTCGTGTCCTTAATGGAGAAGGCTATTTAGAGAGCATGCCCGGGGACATGGCCATATTCCAGTCCCTGTTCTTAACTTTTCATCAAATAATAATAATAATAAGTTATAAATGTTTTCATAAAATCTTGAATCAACGTAATTACATGTCAAATGAGAATGTTATGTCTAATTTAAGAAGTAATATCTAGATTAGATATTAGATTAGTCAGACTTAATTTAATTTTGTATATAGTTATAATATTTTTAATCTAAAAAATTAGTTAAAATTATTGAAATTGGTTAATTTTAGAGTTGATATTTCAAATCAAAAAAATATTATTATCTATATATAAAACTAAATTAATTCTAATTAATACAATATGCAATATAGAGAAGACTCTTAAATTGTGTAAAACTTTCTCATCTAAATAATGACTGAGCTGATTGAAGATATCTATTATGAATTAAATATTTTGAAAAAAGAATAAAGAACACGACTTGGGACATGGCCATTTCTCAATACTTGTCCTGCTTATTTAAAAAATACTCTCTCCTAGATCATGTTTTTCACTTTTTTGAAAGAAGTTATAGAACTCTCATTAATATTTTCATATAATCTCAATCAGATCTTGAATGACAAAAGTTATGTTTAATTTAAGAAACATGATATAAAATAGATATTTGATTAGTTAGACTTAATATTTAATATAATTAATAATAATTTGGTTTAATTTAATAAATTAGTCCATCATGATCTAAATTGGTTAATTTTAAATTTGATATTTTATATCAAACTAAAATATTATTAACTAAATTAAATCTAACTAATCCAATATCCAATTTAGAAAATACTCCTTAAACTTTCTCATCCAAACTTTAATTAAAATGATTCAACATGCTACAAAAAGTTTAAGAATCTTGAACTTTTTGAATAAAAATGAAGAAAACACTATGGGAAATAACCTTGTCCCAAGAATGGAGCTGCTTATTTAAAGAACACGCCTTGAGACATGGCGTGTCTCATATCGTGTTCTTCGAAAAAAAAATTAGAGATCTTTCTAAACATTTCATTGAACAATTTAATCGAAAATTAGATGGGACAATATGTATAATTTAAAAATATTGTCTAAATTAGATATTGAATTAATTAGACTCAATTTAATTTTGTATATCATTAATAACATTTTAGTTTTAATTTAAAAACTATTTCACCACGATTTAATTTGGTTAATTTTTAAATTTATATTTTAGATCAGATTACTTCCAAAAATAAATTAAGTTTGATATTCAATTTAAACAAATTTTAAATTGAGTATAACTTTCTCATTTGTACTCCGAAATTAAGATGATTCAAGATGTTATAGAAAGATTAGGAAGTTTTCTAAAACTTTTGCTTTGAATTATTTTAAAAAGGTCAAGAACATGACCTAGGATATTCACATCCCAAGACATGTCTTTAATGGAGCTACTTATTCATAAAACACGTCTTGTCTTGAGAAACCTCTAATTCCTAGATTATATTATAAACTTTTTCTTAAAAAATTCAAAAGACAAAAGTTTTTGAACTCTTCCTAAATTTTTCATAGAATCTTATATCATCTTAATTGAATATCAGTTGAAAATGTTATGCTTAATTTAAGAAGCATTATTTAAATTAAATATTGGATTAGTTAGACTTAATTTAATTTTTTCATAATTAATAATATTTTAGTTTAATTTAAAAAATTATTCCACCATAATTTAAATTGATCAATTTTAAAATAGATATTTTCTATCAAATTAAAATGTTACCCTTATTAATTGATTAATTACATAATTTTTAATATTATATTATTTTATGTAACAATTGTAAATCAAATGACTAGAATTACAAACCTGACATCAACCCTTCTTCTCCGACTAAAAAAGTTCTCCAACAACCCTACATCAACCCTTCTTCTCTGACAAAAAAGACAGCTTTCATTTTTTTCCAATAACCTAACAACAACCCTTCTTCTACAATAACTCAACAGTAACCCTCCACTTTGGCCAACAACTTCGAGCTTCACTTCCACAAACATCACCCTTTCTCCAATAGCTCCCTTTTTCTCCAATAGCTCTCTCTCACCATCACCCTTCTCCTCTACCAGGCACCTTTCCCTTTTTCCCTCCCCCTGTGCTTTTTGTCTCAACTTCACCTCAATCCTTCAACCTTTTTTTTCTACTCTTACCCTTTTTCCCTTTCCCCTTATTTTCCGACAACCCCTTACCTTTACACCTTGTTCACTTATTTATCCTCTCTTTACCTTATTGATCTTATGCAATGGAACCTCTTACAGCCCTAGCTATTACGAACTCTCTACTCTTAAACTTAGCAGACTTTCTACCTCTAGGGGAAACTTTAGAAAGGAAACAACTAGGACTAAAGAAGGAGAAGACCAAATAGAGCTCCATTGTAGGTGATTCTAGAAACCTAGGCTGACTTAGATTTGTAGAGACAGATGGGGACAAACAGATCCAAGCTTTGTTTGAGGTGTTATAGCAAGGTCTTAAGAAATGGAGAACTTCTCTTGTGGGCTTTTTTTCTAGAAAAGAGGTTAGCTTTTCCAGTTGTTAGCAATTGGGCAAATGTTGTATGGAGGACTAAGGGAATAGTGAATATGATGGCAAATGAAAATGAACTCTTTGTCTCCAAATTCAGCACTGAATAGAATGCACAAAAAGAGTTGGAGGCAGGGCCATAGCATATAATGGGGCATCTAATTCTGATTAAGAAGTGGCAGCCTAAAGTTACATTGGATTAAGCAGACTTTCTTCAGTACCTTTATGGGTGAATATTCATAAGGTTCCTTTGGAGTATTGGTTTATGAAAGGTGTAAGCTATATTGCTAGCAAGATTGACAAACCTTTAGGATTAAATAATAATACTGCCTTAATGAAGAGGATTTGTATCAATGTTGATATAAGAAGGAAGCTTTCGGATACAATAAGAATTATGTAGCTAGATGAGAATGGAGATCTTGTAGACGATTCAATTAGAGTAACTTATATGTAGAAATCAAAGATGAAAGAAGAGAAGCAGGTTTAGGAAAGAAAAGATCTACAAGAGGGGAGACAGATGGATAAGGCATGTCTAAGCCAAGTGAAGGGACCCTTAATTGATGAAGAGACAACAACTGAAGTGTAGTCTAACCAAAACACAACTCAGATGGAGAATCAAGTGATCAGATATGGGCAACAGAAAAAGAATTAGGAGGGGAATAATGTGGTTGTGATTGGAGCATCGATAATGGGGGATAATCAAAGATCAAGAAAATGGGAAATAGGTGTTGAGTTTGGTAACAACTGGTCTGCTAGTCAATGTACCAAAAACAGATGAGGATAATGAAGTAGGATAGGTTGAAGGGATAATCGACACTCTTGTGATGGATAAGGAGGAAAATTCTGATACCAAGAGTGGACTAACAACTATAACCATGGGTTTGCAAAGGAAGTATAAGAGAAGAAGGGCGGCCAATAAAAAGAAAAAATGATTGAGGTAGCATTATAGAATGTTATAAGGCTTAATAGCCTAAATAAACAACTTACAGTTCAGGAATTTATCAAGAACAACAAGTTAGATTTTGTTGGTTTATTGGAAACCAAAATATAGATGGAGCATTTAGTGAAGAGTTTAGGGTTCCTAGACAAAGAATGGTGGGTAATGTGTAATAAGAGAGTGGTAATAGGCTTCAATCCTTAAAATATGGATGTAGTGTAACATATTGAAACTGATCAGTTGATCCATTGTTATGTCTTGATTAAAGCTACTGGGACTATGATTGTAATTACGATATTATATGCAGTTAATCACAGGTTTCAGAGATTACATGCTTAGTATGAACTAGAGAAAACTAGCATATCATGAGTTGGCCACGAATAGTTATAGGAGACTATAACTATATTCTCAAGTCTGAAGAATCAAGGGGTGGGAGAAATTGGAGCCAAGTAGACTATAAACAGCTTCAGAAGATGGCGGAGAGAACGGGCTTGGCTGACCTAAACTGGTGTGGAAATTCTTATACCTAGAACAATAAGCAATTGGGGGATTGGTTTTTACTGAGAAAATTAGATAGATGTATGGTTAAGGACAAGTGGATAGAGATCTACCCATCAAGCAATGCTTTGTTTGATGATCCCACTGTATCAAATCACAATCTAATAGTAGTGGAATTGCTAACAGGTGATAAGAAGAGGAAGGCTTTATTTAGGAATTCAATCACTTGATGGACAATCCTGAATTTAGAAACATACTTATAAAGGAAATGCAAGGGGCAATTCTAGGTTCAAAGGGGTATCAAATCACCATAAAGTTGAAAGCCTTGCAAAATAGACTGAAATCGTTCAACAGGAAAATGGTATAATTGGATTTAAAATCTAAAAGTGATGCTTTAGAGGAGCTAAAGCAATGTCAAAAGAGAATATTGGACAAACCAAAAGCTTTGCAACTAAGAAAATAGGAATCTTCACTGGCAGAAAGTATAATCAACTACTGAATAGTACAAATACTCTATTAAGGTAGAAATCTCAAACGCTCTGGATGAAGGAGGGTGAGAGAAGTAGTAAGTATTTCATGAGTTCAATTTCAGCGCGACGGAATAAGAATTGTATCCAAATGTTGGAAGATAAAACAGGGCAGATCTATGAGAACTTAGAAGGTAAGAAGAGAGTTACCTTAGAGTACTTTACTCAGCAGCATGGGGTTGCAATGCCAACAAGAGCTATACCCGTAGAGGTTTTAGCAGGGCTTAAAAAGCTTGATGAAAAAGATAAGATGGTGTTGGTTAGAGAAATATAAAGAATGTTATTTTTCAATGGTGACAAAACCCCTGGACCAGATAGATGTAATGGGAGATTCTTTAAAAAAATAGAGAAATTGTAGGAGAAGAAGTGGCAGTGGTAGTGGATGAGTTCTAGAAGAGAGGAGCAATCCTTAAGGAATATAATAAAATGTTTGTCTACATTATCCCTAAATAAAGTAATGTATAGAAGCTGGAACAATTCAGGCTAATAGTTTGTTGTAACTTTCTATACAAAACCATCACAAAGATCCTGGCAAATAGAGCCTAGGAAAGTTAATCAGCCCAGAGCATAATGCATTCATCAAGGGCAGATCAATGGGAACAAATATCCTAAAGGGATATAAATCTAAGAGGAGAAGGCAGAATTGCACCATAAAGATGGACCTTGCAAAGGCCTATCAATCAATCAATTGGAGCTTTCTCTTTACTATGTTTGAAGCAATAGGTTACCCTCCTTTGTTTAGAAAATGGGTAGAGGAATGTGTCACCACTGCTTTATGGCAATCCTGGTGGATGAGAAACTTAAAATTTTGATCAAAGTAAGGAGGGGCTTGAGGCAAGGTGATCTATTATCCTCTTACCTGTTTGTACTTTGCATGGACATGTTGTCAACTCTCCTTACGAATAACATCTGGAGGCACCCAAAATTCCAATTCCATAAAAAAATGTAAAGGTATAAAGCTCACACATCTAGCTTTTTCAAATGACCTTCTCTTATTTTACAGAGTTGAGAAAATTTCAATAAATCTACTCTTGCAAGCAATGAAGTAGTTCCAAGATATCTTAGGCCTAAGATGCAACCCTCAGAAGAGTTGTTTATATTTATCTTACAACTCAAGCATAGAGGCAGCTTTTACAACTATCTAGATGGGATTAACACAAGGGAGTATATCCTTTAAATACCTAGGGGTACCAATTTCTTAAAGAAGAATTGGTGCTACGGATTTCAAATCTTTGTTGGACTTACTGTAGGAAAATCCCGGTGCATTCATCATTCATAAGCGGTGCAGAAAAACAAAAAATTTTGTTCTGAGACTTTCCCGAATTTTAGGATCTATATGCTTATACAAGGAAATACCATTAAACCTAGCTAAAAATTTCCAATTAACATACATGTTCATAACACACACATATATATAGGAATTCAAGGCATTTACACAAATCAATCATTCATATAATAACCATGTACCTTATGAGTAGTCTCCTTCGTTCTTCGATCTTCTACTCGTCGGGTTGTCACAAACCACAATGACCAAAATAGACCATCTCCAACAATATCCACGCAAAAATCAAAGAAATTAGATCCGAAAATGGCTAGAACAAAGACAAAAGTGCTAGCTCTTTTCTTTGTTATATATAGAGCAAATCATATAGAGAAAATGAAGAGGAAAAAGGTGAGAAAGATGAAGAGAGATGGATTATAATCGTGAAGAAGATTGCTTACTTCTTTTGTTCTCACGATTATCTTCTTACATACTTTTCACTTTTTTGTCTTTTATCATTTTTGTCCTTTTTTTATTTAAAGACAATAAATGCATATCTTGAAAAAGAAGCCTCCTCTTCATCCACATTGCACCATCT
>JAOQMS010000008.1:33626210-33636369 GCA_027563885.1 Erythroxylum longipes | reverse complement strand
AAGGACTCATTCTGTTCATAGTGTAAACTTCGGTTTCTCCATTCTGTTTCCATGGAACCCTCGAGCCATTTGTTTGTGCATTGCATCTTTGAATTGTAAAGCGTAATGCATTTGGATGTTATATGTTCTACATTAATTTGCTTAATTGAGAATACTTGAATTGCTAAGTACCTATATATATATGCTTGAATTTGTGCTAATTACTGATAGCTATAAATATATTAGCCACTGAGTTGTGTAGCTCAACCCATTATCTTCCCTCCTCAGGTGTGGAACAAGACCACAGTTGATCCTTGCAAGGCATCAAAAACTCCCAAGATAGCTAGAAGTCTTTTGTACTAAGTTAGTGAACATTTTGGGATAGCTTTAGAGGCATGTCAAACATGAGCAACTTTTGTATTTTTGTTTTAAGTTTTGATGTGTATATTGACATGTTACAAACTCTGACTGTGTTTAAAAATGAGAAAGTGAGATTGAATTCCTTTCCGTGTCTGATTTTGTTATATTTGAAGATTGGGATAATGAAACGTACATGTGCATGTTCTTCTCTGTTGAAATTGCCAAGGTTGTTTGTACTAGAATAGCATGTTAGAATTGGAGAGATTGTGTTCTGAACACAAAGGAAAAATACAGAGGAAGAGTATCGTCTGTGCTGACACTACACACAGACGCAAAAGAAAATGTAGAGGAAGAGTATCATCTGTGATGACGTCACACACAGACGTAAAGGAAGAATACAGAGGAAGAGTATCGTCTGTGCTGACGTCACACACAGGCACAAAAGAAAATATAGAGGAAGAGTATCGTCTGTGATGACTTCACACACAGACGCAAAGGAAGAATATAAAGGAAGAGTATTGTCTGTGATGACGTCACACACAGACGCAAAGGAAGAATATAGAGGAAGAGTATCGTCTGTGATGACGTCACACACAGACGAAAGGAATCGTCTGTGCTGACGTCACACATAAACGCAAAAGAGAATATAGACGAAAGGAATCCCCTGTGATGACGTCACACGCAGACGCAAATGAGAGGCAGACGCAAATGAAAGGTAGACGCAAATGAGAGGCAAACGCAAATGAAAGGTAGAAGCAAATGAAAGACAGACGATAAAACACAGACAATAGGAGGTCAAACCCAGACGATAAAAAGTCAAAGACAGACGATAAAACACAGACGATAAGAGGTCAAACCCAGACTATAAAATTCAAAGATAGACGATAGGCCAAACGCAGAAGAAGAAGTTAAGAAGTTATGCTAATTGACTCGAAGCATGTTCATATGCAAATTGGGGACTCACCAACGCTATCCTTCTACATATCTGGGCTGGAATGGAGATGAGCCAAAAAGGGGTTAGTTTTAATGCAAGTGGTTGTGTAAAAATATTGGTATCCGAATGCGATAGTCGGGCTCCTGAAACGGGGTCTGACATGTAAAAAGATATGATTTTGGTTTCAATGCAATTGTTGATGTGATTACTATTATTGTTGCTTAGGAAGTTAATTTTAGGACAACTTGACTCTAATTGTCAGTTAATTTGACTTAATAAGATATGATGATGTATAGTATGAATGGATAGGTTGAGATTAATGATGGATTGATGTTGTAAAATTGATAATTTTGATTATGGTTTGATTGAGGACAAACAAAAACTTAAGTGTGGGGATGTGATAAGTGTAAATTGCATCGTGTTTTAGGCATAATTTGATATGTGTCTAGCCATTAATTTAATCTTTTAGTATGTGTTTAGGTTCGAATTGTGTTAGTTTGTTAATTATTTGTGGTTTAAGTGTTTTAAGGCTTAGTACAATATTTTGAGCTTAAATATTACGTTTTTTAGGCACCTTGATGTGTTTACTAGTATTTTAGGGTCAATATCGAAGAAATAAGGGGTTTCGAAAGACATTCGGGCTGAAACAACAACCCACGATCATGGTAGAAGTTTCAGGAATGGCCCATAATCGTGGTCTGCATGCCACGATCGTGGCTTGCACAGTAGTGGCCTGCGTCAATCAAACGCGCAGACACTTACGAACTTCACGTTTCGAGGGACTTTTTGGACCTTTTGGACATCGAAAAAGTCCCAGGGTTACTCAAAACATAAGAGACTATTTAAAAAACAATGAGAGAGAAAAGAAAAGAGATTTCGTGCATCCACTTTTGGAAACCCTAAGAGAGAAAAAGGAGGAAGAAATAGGAAGAAGAAGTGGTCTCAACGTGGTTCCCAGATCAGGAGGTTTTCCGGCGCTGCTGCCTTCCCAAATTGTCCATTCTAAGTTTCTATTTCCTTTTCATTTCAATTTTATTCATTTATAAAGTTGGGATGGATTATATGATGATAGATGGTAGAATGTCGATGATGTTCTAACTCTTCTTTGAGGTTTTATTTTGATTTAATGATAATTTAATTGATTGTGTTTATTGGATGAATGTCATGATTTGATTGTGTCCTTACATAAATCGGTAACAAACTGAGAGGGTAAATTGAATAAAAAACAATTAAATCAGATTAATAAGAGTTATGCGATTTAATAGAAACTATGACGAATTATATTAGTAATTATGCAGAAAGAGATCCTGTGTGACATTCTGATAGTTTATTAGAGTGCTTTAGATCTAATTAGGGTTTTAGATAATTTGTGAATTGAGAGATGAAAATTTTCATAATCCAATTAGGGTTTACAAATTAGGGTTAATGGTTATAACTTGAAAGAGAGAAATTAGCCTAGGATCATCTAGAACCGACCCCCCATTAACACATAATCAACTAGGTTATCATTAATGATAGGTAAAATCCCCTTTCTCATAACATGGTAAATTCTTGGTTGATTCCCATTATGTGTGCTTGTTGCTCAATTGTTAATTCCTTGATGTTTAATTTTTGATTTGTTTGGATGAATTCAATTCTCATATTTACTTCTTGTTGCTTATTTATTTTTAGTTTCATATCTTTTTAGTCTTAGATTTTTAGGATTAGATTAATCCCCCTCCCCATGGGATCGACACCTCTTATACTACAGTTGCGACCCGTGCGCTTGCGGTATTTGAGGGTTATAAATTTTAAAGCTCGAATGACATGATTAGAATGTTTGAAATGAATATTTGACTATATTTTGACACCCATATTTGATGTATTTTGCTTCATATTTGATACTTTTATTGTATATTTGGTACCTAATATGCTTTAAGTGTGTTTGCAAGCGATAATTGCCTTCATGGATGTAAAGGAGAGGAATTCGGGCAAAAATGTGGATTTAATAGAAAAATCTATAATTCAATATAAAAGTGACGTTTTGTGGGTAGAAGAGAATAGGAGACTTTTGGGATGTGATTTCCAAGCGTGGAGTTGTTCTCTAGTTGCAATTTTGGTCTTAAGAAGAAGGAAACACGAAACTTTCATCGAAAGATCCATCGGAATATAAGATCGTCTCTACATCAAGAGAACATTCGATAGAAGACATTCAGGGAGATTTTGAATTATGAAGTTGTTGTTTTGTATTTGTTTTTCTTTCAATATATGTTTGATTTTGTATTTGATTCTATGTAACAAAACATCCAGTTAGTATTTGGGTTAGATGAACCTTATGTCAATACTTTGACATGATTTGATTCTTTTATTAATGCGATTAGTTGTTTGATATGTTGTGATCTAATTACGCATTTATTTATGCTCTAATAACCCAAGATATTATATCATAACTAGATTTCATATGCAAAGATTGAGAAATCATAATGTGAATAGATCTACTGTAATTAGAAAGAGTTAGTTGCAACCCTAGAGATATGATAACATAAATCGTCCAGATTAGGGTCAAACCTAATAGAGGGACTCACAATTCGGTAACGAAATCCTATAAGATTTAAGTTTAGTAATTTGGTTAGAGACCATAGGATTAGTTGTTAGTAAATTCAAAGTTAGCTACTATCATACCATAGGAGTCTCAACGGTCCAATACATCAACAAATAATTGCATGATATAAGATCAATTTGTTAAGGTTTTAGGGAGATTCAAACCTAGATACTAATTTCTGATAACGATAGTTTTCTAATTAAATTCCACTATCTCTGTGTTCATTATTATTTCCTATTTTATTTTACTTTCCTTAGTTTTTTCTTTTCATAAAAAATCCAAAATCAATTCGTAAGCTAGATAATAAAGGAAGGGTAATTACTAGTATTCATAGTCTTCGCGTATTGATCCATACCTGTCAGTACTAGCTACAGCTACATTATGCACTTGCGGTTTATTACAATATTGACTATTTTCACTTTAGGTCAATCAAAAATAAATCCTAAAATGAAATTAGAACAACATCAACATGTCGAACATCCTCAATCCCAATTCATACATCTGATGGAAGTAAATAAACAAGAAAAAGAAGAAAACAGCTTGAATGGACTGGGTTGGAGTAGCTAGACTGCTGCTACAGATGCTCCTCTTCTCTTCTCTCCTTCTTGATCTTCCTTTAAGTTCTTTCTCAAATTGGCAAATAGAGGCTGGCTCTTTTTTTTAGTCTTGTTATATTCTCATATAGTTCAGGGGCCATTTATGGTAAAGTCTAGGTTTTACCCACTTCCAATTATCCAAAAAGACCCTTCAAATATCAAAACAGAAGGAGATCCCTGCGTCTGGTGAGCGCCTGTCACGATCATGACACAGAGAAACTATCTTCTGTCACAATCGTGACCCAGTGTAGAGCTCTTCTGTCATGACTGTGACACTTCAGTCACGACCGTGAACTTCGGTTAAAATCTTTTGTCACGACCGTGACAGTTATGTCATGATCATGACCTTGTCGTTTTGTCCAAACTTTCTCCAACTTCCTTCAATCTTCGCTCATCTGAGTTTATACACTAACAAACACATCAAAACATGTCAAGCGCACAAAATTATAGTCCAACATTATGCCCTAAACCACATAACACTCAAAAACATAAACACACAATCACATTATCATAATTCTAAGCCTAAACATGCAAAAATCATCTAATCAACACCTATAAACACACTAAAATACCTACCAAAACATAATGCCAACTATAACTATCACAACCAAAGTTTGTCCCTTTGAAAGCCAAAGTTTGAAGCATAGATTGGAGAAAAATCAAAGTTATGACTCATACCTCTTAGATGACATTTCAGCTGATCGCTTTCTTCAATAGCCTAGACTTCAATCAAATCAATGTTATCTTCTAGCTTACTAGAGTCCTATTGTTCTATTCACTAAGAATATGGCTGGAATATGTTAGTGTCTATATCAAACCCACAATTAAGTGTTTTCATAGACCAAAAGATTAGAGAAAAATGTTTTAGCATAACATACCTATCGCTTTGAAAGCCATCCTATAACATAAAGCCTTAATGCAAGCGAATGCTTTCAACCAAGCCTAACATACCTATCGCTTTGAAAGCCATTCTATAACATAAAGCCTTAATGCAAGCGAATGCTTTCAACCAAATTTTTGTTAGTACGCAGTAGAATATTCTTAACAAAATTTTGTTTGGTTGCAGAAAATTGAATTCCAAATGCTAATAACATTGGCAATAAAAGATAAAAGAAGCCAACATCCATCTAAGAATTTAATTAATTAATTAATTAAAATTAAAATTTGATATGTTAAACAATGAATTGAATTCATTAATTTAAGAATAAATTTTCATACGTTAAGAAATAGATTAAATTTAAATTTAATATTAGCCTCTAACAATACATGTAAAATAAAAAAAAATAAGTGTTACAAATCTCAATAAAATAAGTTTCTATTTTAACTTTTAGTACAAATATCAATCAAATTAAAAAATTAGGAAAAAAAGAACAATAAAAAACAAAAATCATAAACCATACCACAAAGAACAGAAATAAACGGCCCCAAACTACTTTCTATATTAAACTCTTTAATCTTCTTATCCATCAGCAATTTAGAAGTGCTCTCTCTTGATATATGGAGTAACATCGATCCCTGTCCATGACACAAATAAGATTTTACTTAATTACAAACCCAAAATTCAGAAGTTACATGCAACGCTACCGCCACAAACTAGTTCTGTTGTCCTTTTAACCTAAGAAACAAACAAATGAAGGGACATCCAAGAAAATCACTGGAAGAACATAAAACCACATCCCTTCCACCTTAATTACCATACCAAAAGGGAAACATGCGACAATTACTCTTTCTCAATTTGCCTCTCGTAACAACAATAAAGAAATCCATGAAAGCTGGACAAGAAGTGAGAAACCTGCCATGTTTCATGAAAATATTTGACATAAAAGTACATCCCCTGCCAAATGTTGCTCATAATGAGCCATTCCAGTGAGGGTGCTTCCATGCTTTGTGGATATCATTAGTCAGCCTACATAATAAAGGATGAAATTGGGAACTTCACAGAATGAAGGCGTTATTAATACTCGGCCTATCCATACTAGATCATCTAGAGAAGTATTAAAGAGTACATGCTACGCGTACACAAAAACTATCATCTGGTGTTCAACGAAACCTATGCAACTGAGCATGGTAAATTCAAATGCCACCTTAGATGTGTAAAAGGAATAATTTGGGTATACCATGATTCGGTAATGGACAAGAACTACACATCTCAGTGAAAAACATCAGATATATTACCAAAATAAATTTCACAAACAATGGTCACAACTGATTGAATTGATATGATCAACATTAGTTCGTGATCTCAAAAGTTAGCTCTGCACATAGGCTGAATGCGGTCGCCCTCCTAATCTTCTATCACTTCCAAGTATGTACTCAAGCAATTGAGGCTTGTGCTTCAATCATTTATGAAGAGAATACAATAAAGAATTCATCAAGACAACGGAGATTGCAAAGATGCAGCTCGATCTGATTCTATCATAGATTTGATGTAAAATTCGCCTGCTTTGTATGATGATCTAACCATTGGACCTGATGCCACATATCGAAACCCCTGTAAATCCAGGAACAATGGAGGGCATGTAATGTAAGCATTCCATTCCTCAATCCAAATGTCACTAGTAAAAACCAATGCTGAATTTTTATTAAGATGCTTGCCTCCAGCAACTGACACAAACCATAACAACTGGCAACAGAAAGGAATTTTGAGGAGACTAAAAGTGAACACCCATTTGTATTCTATAAGAAATTTCATAATGATGTAAATTGCGGAACTGCAACCAATACATAACTTGAATACTTAATTCAAAGTATCACAGAGTAAAAAATAGTTGGAGTTCAAAATTTAAGTACAAAAAGTATATAAGACTCTCATGCAATAAGCCTAATGTAATAATTCAGTGGTCCAAATTCTCACCCATTAGACCGTTGCCTAAAGGAATACAAAGGCACATATAACAAATAAACAGGTAGCAGTTGATGTACTTATATATGTTAGAGCAAACAAGCAAGCAAAGACAAGTCCATGAAATGCCAGCTGTATCAAAGGTCAAATTGTACCATAACAAATAAACAGGTAGAAGTTGATATACTTATAGATCCTAGAGCAAACAAGCAATGCAAAGAAACGCCCATGAAATGCCAGCTATATTAAAGGTCAAATCGTACCATGTCCATGCCAAGAGTTCTATACTTTTCAAAAGCCTCAGGTGTGATGTACTCAGATACTGGCATGTGTCGCTTTGACGGTCTCATATATTGACCAAATGTCATCACATCAACACCAGCTGCTCTCACCTTCTCCATGGTTTTTACAACTTGATCAGGTGTTTCCCCACAGCCTAACATTATTGACGTCTTGGTAAGCGTTCCAGAAGGAGCATGATCTTTGGCCATCATTAGAACATCTAAAGATTGCTTAAAATTAGCACGATGATCCCGGACAACACTTTGAAGACCTTCAACTGTCTCAATATTGTGAGCAAAAACATCTAATCCTGATTTTGCAACTTTTTCTACACAGCTAGCATCTCCTCGAAAATCAGGAACTGAACAAATACAAACCAAAAATGCAAAATCAAAAATTGATGAACAAAGGCAACTCTAGTATTTCTCAAGGTAGATAAGCATCAATTTGATAGATGTAAGAGCATTAATCAGGTGAAGAATATGCATATTGCATATAGGATCTTATGTTAGTGGTAATTTTCTTCATATTAATTTCTTTAAGCTACCAATAGTCATTACTCCAAATCATGTTCAACAACTGTGCAGTGCAAGTACATGTAACACTGCAATTTATTAAGGAGGGCCCAACAAAAGAAACTATATGCTACCTTGCCTTCCTCAAAATGATATATATATAATTCAATGTTGAAGAATAATGACATACTATTCACTTGTGCAAGAAGAAGTACAAAGTAAATAAACAATATATGCTAGGCAATATCACTTTTTATACATTTTTAGGACAGTAACCGTGTAAATTACACTGTAAGATTATTTAACACAAAAATCAACTGGGACCAAAAAGTGTCCTTAATTTAACATAAAAATCAACTGGGACCTAAAAGGGTCCTTAAGTACGAAAATTGTAACATATGAATGAATTTGCATTAAAAACAACAAGAACAGCAAGATTCAATACCCAAGGCCTCAATCAACATGTTTGGCTTCAAAGCCTTCAACTTCTGAACTGTCTCTGTGAAATGGGCACTACCCTGATCAGGTAAGTCATCACGGTCAACACTAGTAATCACTACGTAATCCAAACCCCACGAAGCTATCGCCTCCGCCACATTGGTAGGCTCATTCGGGTCAGGTGGCGGGGGAGTACGCGATGTCTTCACATTACAAAACCTGTAGGGGAAGAAAGAAACGAAAGCCAAAATAAAACTTAACAAACAAACAATTACAAGTAGTAGTGTTTGTAAGATTCATTACAATGTATACCTACCTACAACCCCGGGTACACGTATCACCCAAAATCATAATAGTGGCGGTGGCCGTGCCGGTTTCTCCACCAGACCAGCACTCACCCAAATTAGGACACTTGGCTTCTTCGCAGACGGTGTGAAGCTTCAGTTCCCTCAGTTTCTTCTTGATCTGTACATACTTTTCCCCACCTGGGATCGCTTCTTTCATCCATTTGGGCTTTGGGAGGGGCTTTTTCTTGGTGCCGACTTCCACTGAGTAGCCGCCTCCGTGGTCGAAAAAGTCGGTCAGGGTCGGAGACTCCTCCGCTAATCTGGCCCTTAGACCGGCTAAGGTCCGGGGAAAGTCGATCTTCGCGGGGTCAGCAGTGGAAGATGAGAAAGAGCATGGGCGAAGCGTGCGAGCTAGAGATGCCAAACGAGATTGCATGGTTGCTGCTGCTATGTACTTTTCTCAATCTCACAGAACGAGACGCACCATACGTGAAGAGAAAAGGGTGAGGTTGGAGGATTTGCAATTCGTGGCTCTTGCGCTTGGAATTTCGAGAAATTAATAGTGTCTTCAATTTTAAGATATTATAAAATCAGGTCGGATCTGAATTCAGGACAAATCTTTTTTCGTAATTTGATTTTTTAAAATCTAAGACTTAAAACTAACGTTGCAAATACATTATCGGATTCGGTATCAGATTGAATTTTAATATAATATTATATTAGTATCGGTTAATATTGGGTATCGTTTTGGGTAATTTTTAAATTTATAAAATAGTCCCTGAAGTTTTTTAAATTTTGCAAAATAGTTCATTATTATATTGTACAGTTGTACCGTATATTTTTAACCCTGACTCTAAAAATCATAATAATAAATAATAATCATAATTAAAATAAAATAAAAATAATTGTCAGATATTTCACATGTAAATAATAACCACAATTTTGAAGAAAAAAAGGCAATCATCATTATACAAATAAAAAATTAAAAACAATTCAAAATATTTAAAATATTATAATTTCCATTTTCATTATATAATAAGTGATAATTACATCAAGATATCCATAAAAAGAACAATAAATATCATTAATCCTCAAATTATTATAATTTACAATAAGTGTTTGTGATAAGGAAACAATCAAGTAGAATTGAAACATGAAACAAAACATATATTATTTAATTTACTATCAGTTAAATATGTTATATATTTAATTAATTAAAATTAGTTATTACTAAAATTATAAATATCTTAATTAATTTAATTTATAAAATTAATTTAATAAATATTAATAAATTAAATTAAATTTAAAATTATATAAATTTAAAATAAAATTTGATTTAATAATT
>JAOQMS010000008.1:33595791-33608216 GCA_027563885.1 Erythroxylum longipes | reverse complement strand
TATGAAGAGCCGCATCCTGTCCTTCCAATAATGATAATCTTCACCATTGAATGTAGGAGGTCTTGTGACGGAGGCACCTTCAGCTATAAAAATATGTGATTTAGCCATGGATCTTTGTCCTTACTTTGTAAACGTGGTTCTTGGAAACCGAGCTATGATACCAATTGAAGTAAATCACATGTTAATATAGAATTCACATACAATATACGAGATACACAAGAAGGGGGGGTTGAATTGTGTATTCTTTTCATGAATACAAAAACTTTAGTATATCTTGTTAAGAACTTTTCCAACTGTTAAAAGAATACCACAAAAGTTATAAAAAAATAGTTACGTAGTTAAATCGCAAATAACTTCTATATACTCGTCTAAAAACAAAATAGAATAAAGTGAAAGGTTAGAAGATAGACGCTGTGATTTTTATACTGGTTCACCCTAAACCATGGGCTACGTCCAGTCCTCAGAGTTTGTCTGAGATTTCATTATACTTCGACAATTTTACAAGTATTCTTTCTTCCTTTCCAGAGCCTCTTTAGATCTCTTACACAAAGTATTCTTTCTGCTATCTTAGCCTCTCCAGGCTCTTAGCCTTTTCTTTCTCTTACTAGAAAGATATTGTGAGCTTTTTGTTACAGTAGAGTTTGCTCTCTAGTATCTCACTTTTGAATATAGAATTTTTCTTTGTAAGTAAGCACTTGAAAGCTGAAAAGATCGAAAGATTGTTCAGTCTTTGACTACGACTTGTATATATAGCCTAAGTCTCCAACTGCTTTTTGATTCTTGATAACTGCTTCTTGATTCTTGTAGAACCCATTATTCATTTGAGTTCTGTAACTAACTCTAACTAACTAACTGTCCGACTTACTAGCGTATCTTCAACTTTGTATCGTTTGTGTTTCTGCTTCTTCTGTGTTTTCTGCTTCTTCTGTGTTTTCACTTCTTCTATGTTTTTCACTTCTTCTTTGTTTTCACTTCTTATGTGTTTTCTGCTTCTTCTGTGTTTTCCGCTTCTTCTGTGTTTCGTGCTTCTTTTGTGTTTTCCGCTTCTTCTATGTTTTTCACTTCTTCTGTGTTTTCTACTTCTTCTGTGTTTTCTGCTTCTTCTGTGTTTTCCGCTTCTTCTGTGCTTCCATTTCTTCTGTGTTTTATCCTTCTTCTGTGTTTTCACTTCTTCTGTGTTTTTCACTTCTTCTGTGTTTTCCGCTTCTTCTATGTTTTCTGCTTCTTCTGTGTTTTCACTTCTTCTGTGTTTTCTGCTTCTTATGTGTTTTTCTACACACTTAACACACTTATCAAAATAGTTCATTTATTTCTAACATTATTATTATTTGATTGTCACCAAAATTAATAATCGTGAAGTCCTCTTGACTTAACATGATAAACTTAAAGGAAATTTACAAAGGAAACATTATATGAAACTTGTTACTTCACAATATATACAGGTCCTTCCATCATAAACCTATTGGTAATATACATTTTTTCTTTTTTTTCTATGCTTGCAAATTTTTCTAAAAATATTTGCGAGCATTCATCATGTACCATAATTAAAGAAACATTAGACCTTTCAAAATTTCAAGTTTCAAACATTCAAGTAATGTAAATAACCTTCAGGTTCAAATTAATAAAAGGGTTTCAAAGAAAGATACGATAAAGGTCAATAATGTGGTTATAATCAATGAAAAAGGCTAAGGCTCAAAATTGGTTATTTCTTAAGGATAAAATATGGTAAGGTAATTATCAAAGAAATAAGCTTAAACAAGTGTTGAATCTAACTGCCTTTATCATTTCAATGTTTCTCATTTAACAAATGTGATCTCAATGTGTATAATAAAAGAAAGTTCTAAAATTGTTCAATCATACTGCTTCCTCGTCGGGCTCTTTAATAAGTCTTTTATGGTACTCGATGTCAGCTAACATATGCATATGCTTCATTATGTCTAGGTTGAGTGCTGCCATGGTGCTGACCTACCTTATGGGTGGTAAATGAGCAAATATCCCTATTCGTCATATAAGGCCTGACACAAATTGTACCAACCTTCCTTTCTTTGCTTTCACATATCATGAAATGGGTAAGCGCATGACCCTAGTGGATCGGTGTCCTCCCTCTCATGCTCCATAAATAGTACACATCTAAATTCCCCACCACACCATGGCTATCTCCTCGGTTGCGCAAAGGGGACTCCATGTATGTAACAAAGAATAGGGTGTTATAGCGACGAAGACTTAGATCTACTCAGGTCGTAATCACCATCATCACTGATGGAGTCCTAGAACTTTTAGGAGGAAATCCCATAGGGAAGTCTATATGTAAGTCCAGGTACTCTCGTGTCTCGAAAAAGTCTACGTCGTAGAGGCCTTTAACTACTGTGAAGTTTAAATAGCTCATTAGGACCATCTCCCCAAACAACTAGAACTGAATGGTGTTTGGCTTATCCTAGTTATGATGTCCCTTCTCCACAAAGAAAGTGGAGAGCACCTTAAGAGTCAATTCCCAATAAGAGGGCTCCATGACCTTGAAGAATTTGGGCCAAACATTAACATTAATAAACTCCCAAACTTGTTACAATAATCCAACCTTGTTCAGTGCCTCCTATTTGAGATGGTGTCCTGTGATGAATGTCTTCTCTTTTAAATGCTAATACTGCTCTTCATTTGTTACTACATTAAAGAGTAGTATAGGAGGTCACTTAGGTGGATGCATTGTGTTGGCGTCTCTTTGGTTTCTAGATGATCTCTATCTTCGTTATCGCTTGTGTAAAGCTTCTTTCTTGCATCATGGTCTTGTCATGATGCCTAAAACTTAAAACAAGTGTGAGAATTTTTTTGATAATTTATAGGAATACTCTTTTCCCCACACTTATGATGTATTATGCTCACTAAATAATCAATCGTGATATGGAAATAACAATAAAAATTAGAATATGTAAACAAATCAAAACCAAATTAACACAAGTAATTAATTAAATAAATAATAAAATAAAACAATTATAAAATAAACTAACAACCTAATTAATCACAATTTTAATATTAGAAATATTCTAATTAACAGGTAAAAGTATTGAAATGTCAAATTACAAAATTAACCCTAGGATTAAAATTGAAAACCCTAACTTAACAATTACATGAAATTGACAAAATTGAACATTAAACTCATGCAAAAAGCAAAATCGACATGTAATTAATCACATACTCAACTTTAATTAACATAAAAAAACAACTAACTAACCCTACGCAAAATATCACAATTAAACACTTAGTGAGCAATAATCGCACAATTATGTAATTCAAGTTAAGTTTTCACCTAATTCATATGCAATTCATCAAATTAAACCATTAAATCCAATAGGTAATGATAATAATCAACTATTAAACCACAATTAAACATAAAATCATATGACTTTTCACAAAATCCCAAATTCCTAATTTTAGTGTTTTTGAGCAAAAATTCCTTAAATAATGAAAAACACCTAATAAATCATGCATAAACAAGGGAAAACAACAATCACTAATTTGTGAGAAAAAACTTGAAACATTGGACGGGAGAATGGAAGGGCAATGATGGGGAGTGAGAGGAAAAGAAAGAAAATGATCAATTTAAAGGTTAGGGCATTTTTAAAGTGTATCGTGGACTTGCACGGTTTACTACACGACTATATAGCTAATCATGTAGGTCACCGAATTATAACTTTTTGCAAACTTACATGGTTAGTTACACAATCATGTATCTAACCATGTAAGTCCACACTAGTGTGTATAGAGAGCCTGTAGCCCTCTGTAAACATATGCAGCTTCAAAAATAGATGATCAAATATTAAAAATTTGAACTAAACATTATAACACATTAACACGCATACCTTAACATACCAATTATACACAAACTCATCATTAAGATGTTTAATTTTTCTATTCTAAAACATATAAAAACTTAATTAAATCCTATACCAACATTAAAGCCAAAAACTATGAAATTTTAAGTAAAACCTAACTAGTTCATTGGTTACCTCTTATGTAGTGCTTATTTAATATCACTAGCTTAACGTACCTTTTAAGCTCATAATGGATTATATAGATTATGTTTTTGTAGCCTTACTGTAGGTTCCATAACCTGTAAGTAGGCTATCTTTGGTCGCTTGATGCCATGTTTTTCTTTTGGTTTATTCCTTTAAACTTGCGAAGGTTCTGGTGAATCTTTAAATGTAAAGTCCTATAAAATATATGATAAGACTCATTAGGTACAATTACATCCATAAATTCAAGGGAATGATTAATGATATTAGAAATTATAAAAATGACCTCTTCATCCCCCACCCTTAATGTTAACTTGCCTTTGTCAACATCTATTACATCATACACTCCTACTAGCTTATTGATTCATGCTTGAGACGAGTACAACCGGTAGTTAATTATAGCTGTATCTTCTATTATATCTTAGGCTAACTCTGGTGTCTTATTGTTAAGCATTCTCCTAACTACCGCACTGATAGACTGCCTTATGCTTTGATTCAGCCTATTTTAAAACATTTGGATTTGCATCCAAAGTGCTAAACCGTGGTGTCAGCATCTCATTGAACCTCTCCCATGTATTGTATAAAGATTGAACTTCTGCTTAAGAGTAAGAGGATATGTCATTCGTCAATTTAACAGTCTTGGATGGTAGGAAATATTTCAACAAGAACTTTTTTGCCACTTAATAACATGTTGTTAGTGAAGATCGTGGCATCAAATTCAACTAGTGTTTGACCTTTCCCCTAAAAAAAAGTGAAAAAAACTACAATTTGATGGCATTATCATTAGCTCCTTTGATTTTAAAAGTATCACAAATCTTAAAAAAATGGAAGATGTGAACATTCGGTTCTTCGTCTCTAAGTCCATCAAATTAGACTAAATGTTGCACCATCTGGATTATACTAGGCTTTATCTTGAAGTTGTTGGCACTAACAGTCGATCTTACGATCCTAAACTATACTCCAGTCAAGTCTGGTTTAGCATAGTCAGATATGGTCCTTGATTGGTTAGCCATGTTATATGATGTTTTGGTGCCTACTTGACCTCCCAAGTCTTCTATTTGACGATCTAGTTCGAACTCTCTCAGTTACATCCTACAAAGATTTCTACGCGTTGTTTGCTTGATTATGGATATATGTCGATTAAGCTCTCATAGTTACTATAGGTCATAAAATGAATAAGATTCCATGTCTATAAAAATAAAGAAAACTAGACAAATTAATAAAATAAAATAAAATAGCTTAAAATAAAATCAATAATAAAACAAAATAAAATAAAGATAGCTAGAGTAGTAAAATTTAGGTTTTTCTAATATTATCGCACCTAACAATGATGCCAAAAACTTGATTGATATTGTTTTTATATCAATATTTAAATTACCATAAGTGAACGACTTAGTTATAGCTAGCATAGGCAAGTATAGGTCATTCATATGAAGACAGTAATTAATAGTAGTTACCTTTTTTCTATTATTTAGCCTATAAATTAGATTTTGGTTTTTAACTAACAATTAAACTAAATTAAGATTAAAATTTTTTGAACTTATGACAAGTAGAATACGAAGAAAAATTAATATCAAATAGTAGTGTCTTGGTGTGTCTTACATCTCAAAACTGATACAAAAGTTGGTTCCCTTTAATTTGCTTCCAATCACATCCTTTTATAATGAAAATTAGGGTTATTGGGACAAACATGGTCACTAACATGGCTTTATAGGTGACTACGTAGCTTTAAAAAATTGTGACTTTACACATTCACAGAGACTTACACGGCCACATACACGACCGTGTAGCTTTAAGTTGCTTAAAATCTTTGTTTTATACCACGATTTCATCTGAATTCGTCTCCTTTAGGTTCATGAAGAAAATTCTCACCTATAAATGCACTTGGAGAGAATTAATTACCAAAAATAAATCAAATTCCATCATGTTAGTACCATCACAAACATCTTAGTTTTGTTCGTGTTAAGAAACAATCTCCCTCGTAAGATAGTTATTAGATATAGGAAGTTTCATCGTTCATGTTAATCACATACAAATCAATAAACAATATTAGTTCGTTCACTTCACAAGCACATCCTCATTTACCCCACTTGGATAAGCGTTAAGACGATAAGCTAATTGCATGAAAACTCATTTCTTTCAATGGGCCTAAATTTAAAGAAATGTACATGGAACAAGGCATAACATTAATTGATGATCCTAAATCTAACATGGCCTGTTTAATCTTTGTATTACCAATTTTACAAGGAATGGTAAACATGCTTGGATCCTTACACTTAGGAGATATTTTCTTTTTAAAGATCGCAAAAACAGTTTCACCCATCTTAATCATTTCATTACCTTTTAAATTCGACTTATTGGTACACAATTCCCTGGGAAATTTCGCATAGCTCAATATTTGCTTGATTGCATCTAATAGTGATATATTCAACTCAACCTTCCAAAAGGTCTACTAGATCTCTTTATCCTTATCATCCTTATTTGAACTTGCTAACTTGCTAGGGAAAGGTGGAGCATTAATCTTAATACCAATTTGAGGTTCAACATTTACATTTCAGCTAGATGATATACCCTTTTCACCTTTAAGCTCCTTCTCAATTTCTTCTTCATTAACCATCCTTTGAGTAGCCTTTTCAGGATTCTCAGTCTTCTTACCACTAGTTAAGGTCACCGTGATAACATTCGTTAGATTTACCTCTTATTAGGATGGCAAAACTATGAAATATCAAACAAAATGCATCAAATATGGGTGTATAATTATAGTCAAATATGCATCTATCAATTTGTACAATAAGAAGATTGTATTTAAAAATTTGTATTAGATAGCTAAATTAAGTTGTAAGATATGGTTAAAAGATCGTAGAAATGGCTCTTATCATTCAACAATTGTAATTAATAGTTAAAAATTTAAATATTATATCAATTTTTTAGTTATAAGAATTATAAATTATAACTTGATGTAATTTTTCAATTATATGAATCAACAAAAATAATAAAACAACAACAAAAATAGCATAATGGAATTTCCTAAAGCCTTAGAATGCTAAGGTATTCCTTCTCACTTGTCTAGCCCTTAACCAATAGACATTAACTGTCATATAAATTCCTTCTTTTGACAATTTTCCTTCCTACCTAATTCCCAAAAGTTGCTTCTAACCTAAATGGTATGGAGATAGCCTTATAACCACTAGTCATTAATTCTATGGCCTCAACTATTGCTAAACAATCCTCAATTTCGATCACCAATCAATCTACATCTCTTTCCTCTTTGATTCTATTAAGATTATTTCCTTCAACATCTAAGCCTGGACTTCTCCTCCTCTAGAAAAGGATGCCCCATTTTTGTCTTCTCCTCACCACTTTCCTCCTTTAACCAATCTCAACTCTTCTTCTTCTCTAAAACTTACACTTCCTATTCCTTCACCAGCCTCTACCATAACTCCAAACTCTATCTCCCTTCCTTTTTTGAACCATGGATTTGTCCCAATCAGCTCCCTAAACTCCTCCTATTTTTTTCCTACTCAGTCTAAGTAGAATTATCATCTCTTTATACTAAAAACATGGATGCAATAGCTAATGATTTGCAACCTAAAGTTAAAATAAAACTTATACCAGATGTCAAGAACAAAACATTAGTCTCACCTTTAGTCGAGATCCTCCAAATATGTGCAGCCAAATGGAAGATAGATTTAATAGGGTTCTTCCTTGACAAAATACCTCCTTCCCCTTAACCAAAGTATGGTCTGAAAAAAAATGGGGAAATTGTGGAATAGAGAACGTTTATATTACTGAAGAAGACTACTTCCTCTTTAAATTTAAAGGCACCAAAAGGTTGTCAGCAGTATTAGAATCTACCCCTAACACTAGAGAGGGAAACCTATTTTCTTAAAAATATGTCAACCAACTTGCTTTATTTATGTTTCTAGAAGCCCGTCCAAACCACAATAAAAAGATACCTAGCAGTTTACCATTAATGATAAACATGTCTTCACCAGATCTATCATCTTCCTTGACCTCCCCTTTGACCACTAAGGATTTCCCTCCACTGCCATCTTCTCCTACTTCTCCCCTAAACCTTCCCCTACTCCAGATGTCGTCCCCTTCCTCATAAAAAAATCAAGAAACCTACATGGAGTTGTCTTATTGGAGATCCTGATACTTTTGGATGTCTACACTTTATAACTGGAGTTTTTGATGGACTAGTTTCTCCACCTAAGACGATGTTGCAATAGGGAGCTATGAAGTGGAAGGCTTTATTGGTAGGTTACTTCTTAGACAAGAGGATGGCCAATTCAATGGCTCAGTGGTGGGTTGAAGCAAACTAGAAAAAAATGGGACTCTAAGCTACTTTGATAACTAAAGATGAGTTGTTCATCTTTCATCTTACTTCCAAAGAAATGGAGAACAAAGTAACTGACATGGGACCTTGGCATATACAAGGTAAACCTATATTTTTAAGGAAGTGGATAATCGATTTTAAGCTTGATAGAACTGAAATTAAAACTATTTTGATGTGGATTAACTTGCAAAAAGTACCCCTTAAATATTGTTCATCAAAGGGGATAAGTTACTTAGCTAGTTACCTTAGGTATGTTAGAGTTTGTATTGAAGTTAAACTTGAAAAAATCTTTCCCGAGATCATTCCAATCATGAAATACAGTAGTGATGGTGAGCTTGTTAAGGATAAGGTCTTATTATCTTTCCTCTGGAGACCTTATATGAAGGAGAAAACCAAGGTATCAGTTCCCCAGTAAATCCACAAGAAAGGAAAGAGTAGAAAAGTAGAAATTATAGCCCCAAAGACTTCAGAAAGTACCCAACAAGTTGATGAACTTTGGGAAAATAATGTAACTACTTGATAAAAAGTTTCTAAATAAGAAGAGGTGGTGTAAACAATGGCTAGTCCATTAGATAAGCAGTAGATTCTAGGACAGAGGGAAGAAATTCATGTAAACATTCAGGATACAGGGTTGGTTATGTTAAACTTCTCAAGGAGTCTTATGATCCTATGAGGATAGAAAAGATGCATACTATGAAATAAATTGCTTCCACTCAGAAGCTCTTAATGGCCAACCCTTTAGATCCTATGCTTATTGAGAAAGAAAGATCTGATCTCAACTTATACTTAGGGGCTCTAGAGGCATACAATTCTAAAAAAAACGAAAAATCGTGGGTCTAATGAATGCAACAATGAGATAGAAATACGAAGTATTTTTATAATGTGATTTAAAGTAGGAGAAATAGAAACAAAGTAATATCCATTGATGTTAACGACAGATTTATTCATGTTCAAAAGGAGTTGAAAGAGCCAGTAAGAAGACTCTTCAAACAAATAAATGAGGAAACTACACTCAACTAATCTTCCTGACATTTTACTCCATAAATTGGTGATATGTGTTTAAATATTGATTCATTTGATATTACTACACTTAGCGATTAATTGTACTACCCCACTCCCATCTGACACGTGCTCGTATGTCCATAAGACATTCGAGCACATGCCCTATGAAAGCAGTGCGCTAGAGTAGTCGCATTCACCTATATATCATGGCATCATAATTTAAAATGCGAATAACATGATATCTAAAACTTAATTGCTCATTTCATTTCATAAAACATAATTTACATTGTAGTATTACACTATGCAATCCATGTATATATACAACATCAAAACTATAAGAGTCTACTGCTCTTTTACATATTCTACATAAAAGAGGAATTTTTTTACAAAAATTATATCTAGATCCTTCTGTCTCAGCTGACCAAACTTTGAGCCATTTCTTGAGTCCAAAATGTAGTACTAGACTTCTTCTAGATCGTCTAAGTAACTAAGTTTCCTCTCTTGTACTTGAAAAGCCACATTGCAATTTTGATGAGTGAACTCAGTGACCAAGCCATCATTGATGTGCTCACTCATGCCACATAACACAACCAATTCACAGACAATTCATATCATCACATAAGGCACATTACTTTACTAATCATCATATTGCATCAAATACCATTTTGTTCACTTAATTCACATTTCTCATTCAAACAAATTCTTTTTGATCATTTAAAACATACATATCAAATGTATATGTAACACATTTGATTCACATTCAATTATTACGTCGTTGTGACCAAATGCCTTTTTAACTGTCTCGTATCTGTTGTGGATACCAGGCTTATTGAGAAATGTCCCGTATCTGTTAGAGATACCGGGCTCATTTTACATAGTGAGCCTGAGGCTTTTACCATATTTTAAGCTTTAAGTTCTTTTTCACTGGCCACTCCAGTCACAACTGCCTTTATCTGATTATGCATATCATAAATGAAATGCATCAAATCACATATATTGAATCAGTCACATTTATTCATTTACACATTCACTTTCACATTTTCATCAGACCTAAGTCTGGCATTCAACAATTATGTTGAGTACACTTATTTCTGTTAGATTCACATACAATGAGCACTTCCAATTTGATTCTGATGCATCAAACGTCTCGGAATACCAAAGTCTAGAATTAACACATTCACATCAATAGTAATTCAATAATTGAAATTTAAGCAAAGATAGATAATCTTAGTGAGAACATCTAGGTTACTTATAGTATGCTCCAGATAGTTATTGCCTCGATGTCCTAGTAATGTCTGGATATAGTCACTCTATTAGCACTTCTAAATAATGCAACACAAGCACATTTACATATTACTAATTTGCACATTAACATTAATACTTAATCAAACACATATGTATATGTGTTATGTATAATGCATACTCAATTTGACTATTTCGGGTATATTTCCTTAATTCACTTATCATAATAATTCAAACATTATAACTTGTATGTGTCTTGCTTGCACTTAGGTTTATACGTTAAGAATACTTGCTCATTATAACTCTTCAATCATACTTTTATCAATCCCTTTTCCTAACATTATATAATCACACAATATCCAATTTCTCGTTCATTCACACCTAATATACGTCATTTATCTCCTTTGAATCTTATTAGCATTCATAAGATAATTTTCATTCCCATAACATCTCTAAATTTCCAGATTTGAGTACTTGATGTATAATAATTAATTCTTAAGTTATAACTTTAATTATCACCCTAAATATATCACTCACTTAATCACTTAATCCATCATCAAATTAAGTTCATTTCAAGCTTAATCCAAGCCTAAATGCATTATAGGAAAGCACCTAACCATTTGTTGTTTCAATCATCACCTAAAAGACAAGAATTCATGTAAATGACACTTCCTATGATCGTGGATGACTTCCCATGATCATGGGTTATGTTAACAGAACATTTCCAACACTTTCTTCAATTTCATTTTCCAGTTTTTTTTTCAAGATAGATTTTCGAGTCAGTTTTACATGCCCATTTTGACATAGAAAATGAGGTATTTAGGTAATACATTCTTCTAAACAAATGTTCCTATATGTCTTAAGTTTTAACGACATGAAGTTCATACAGTTTGGTTCAGTATTAGGCAAGTTATACCTAAAATACTATAGACTGTTCTTACACCGCAACAACAGACAGTCCTCAACTTCAAACCAAATTTCGAAATCCTTAGAGATAGAATTCAAATTATATTTCTGCATGAAAATTATAGACATACATCTTTAGTTTAATCTAAATTAAAAATAATCCCATTTGGATATCTATAGATCAAGATATGGTCAAAATACAGATGCATTTTTAGTGGAAACACTACAGCTAACATATTCCATCCATTCTCTTCCAATTTTCTAGATTTTTAACTCCTATAAGTTACATCAAAAATATTTTATGCTTAGTTCATCACTCCTAGCTTAATTCCTCATCATTTGCTATTCATTCTTAACTCCATTTCAACTCAGTATCATTCATAAACAAATCATAATCTATGGTTGATGATAAACACAAAAACAAAACATCAACGTATACATACATTCATCCATACAAAAACAAAACATAATCCTACACATTTCTTCATTAACGTTTTTGCACTCTTTCATACACCATGTACACTATTTTCACTATCAATCCATCTCATAAACATCTTTAACACAACTCATAATCTATTTTTAATCATTTATACTAAAAATATAACATAAACCTACTTATTTCCTCATCCACGTTATAGCATATATTCAACTCCATTAACCCATCAATCTATACCTAATGATCATCATAAATGCTTTTATTAAATGCCCATGAATGTCATTAATATACTTACTTGTTTTATTCCAAGATTCTTCAAAATCTCAAGAAAACCTAGCTTCTAAGCTTACACGATCATCAAAATTTCAGGGAGGAATAGGTTGAGTTTTCATCAACATAAAGAAAATAACAAAGTATTTTGTAACACCCCACTCCCACCGAACCCGAACCCGATATCGACCGTGATATCCGAATCCGTGCCCCGCGAGGGTGG
>JAOQMS010000008.1:33584113-33595691 GCA_027563885.1 Erythroxylum longipes | reverse complement strand
GTCAAAACACTTAAAATAATCCTAACCTATTCCAAAATGACCAAAATACCCTTCCCATAAGTGAGGGGATGTTACATGTGATGTGTGTTGTATGCTTTTATTTTGAATGTGAATTTTGCATACCGTATGTTAGTTTGTTTTAGGTTGCATGATGTGTAAATGTGTCAATGGCTAGGACTTAACGAATTCGATTTAACTTTGAAGATAGTGTTTTAGGTTGCGAAGATTTATTAAGTCGTGAAATTAGTGAGGTAGACAATAATAATAATATAAAAAAGAGTGTGTAAATTATAAGCAAATAACTATTCTGCTGGCCTTTTCGTTATTAATAGAGCTAGTAGCCAGTTAAGAATGTGATATAGCTAAGTAACTAGGGGACATTCATCACAAATGTTTTCCTTCGGGTCAAAAGGCTATAATGACATTCCAACTAAGTTGCTTAATAAAAACATGACCTAGTTGAGTAACAGGATCAACATTCATCACGAATGTTTGCCTTCACATAAAAAAGCTAGGTTCATGTTAATCAAAATTAACAAATATAGTGTTTTCTCTAATAAGCCTACAGATCTTTGTGAATAGCTTGAATTTTCATGAAAACCTACTTAGGGATAGTTACAATTTTGATTGACTGAATAATTATCAATTTGTGTGTGCAAATGATAAGGGTAAATAAATTTGACATTAAGGTTTTGATTAGTATGTATTTTTAATCCGAAGTACTTAGACATAGGTTTCATAAGTTAATAAGTTAGAACAATATAAGAGATAGTGTTTGTAGTTAAATTTGTTTCATTATGTTTAATGCCATTGCCTCATTATTACATATGTATGTATGTTGTGTTTTTGTTTTGGTTTTGTTATTTGTTGTTTTGTTTTGCTTAAGGACAAGCAAAAGTTTAAGTGTGGGGATGTTGATAGTTGTATATTGTATAATGTTTTAGTGGGTAGTTTATGATACGTTTAGTACGTAAATTTAATGTTTAGTGCATGTTTAGGTTAGGATTTTGTTATTTAGTTAAATATTTGTGTTTTGAGTGTTTATAGGTTAGAGCACCCCATTGAGCTTTAACTTTATATGTTTGAGGTGCCATGATATGTTTGCTAGTATTTCAAGGAAAATATTGAAGAACAGAGATGATTCGGAGAAAGCACAAAATCGAACCTAGGGCCACGATCATCACCAATATGCCACAATTGTGACAAAAGCATGGATGAAGGGCTACGATTGTGGCCAGTTTGCCACAATCGTGACAGAAGATGAAATAATGTGCCATAATCCTGTGTGAAAGATAGCACTGACAACCTTTTAGTTTTATGTTTTCAAGGAACTTTTCGAACATTTCGAACCCCAAAAACCATAGGATTACCCTAAATGGGAAGACTATATAAGGCATAATGATGTAACCCTAAAGGAGCTTTACATTCTGCCACATTTAAAAGACTCTAAGAGGGAGAAGGAAGAAGAGAGATGAGAAAGTGGAGGAGAGAGGAAGCGGGTCTTCGCAGTTGTTGCGTTTCCCGAGTCGTCTGATCCCTTCCAAGTAATCATTTCTTTTCATCTTTGTATTCTTTTACTTTGAATGTTAATATGAATATGAGAATGATGATAATGGGTTTTGGATTGTTGATAAAGTTCTAAATTTTCTTTAGGGATTTTAAATTGATTGAATGTTAATCTAGTTATCTTTTATGATGATTGATTGGGTTTTGTGATTAATTGTGGTGCTTGTATATTTCAGTAATAAACTAAGAGGGTGAACTGAATAAAAATGATTGGGTTAGATTAATTAGCGTTAAGAGACTCAATAGACCATGTGATTAATCAAATCGAAAATTTGTATGGAGAGAGATCCCATGTGAGGACCCAGTTGTTCATTAGAACACTTAAGAACCAATTAGGTTGTGTGCTGATCATTAATTGAGAGATTACATTTTCAACTACTAGATTTAATTAGGGATTATCAATTAAGTATTAGTGATTATAACTCTAGAGAGAGTAATCTACCCCTCGATAGTCTGGAACCGACATCATATTAACATATCAGTGACCAGATTAGCATTGATGATAAGACAAATCCCTTCTTTCATAATTGGTTAATTCTCTTGGTTAATTTTCAATTGTGACTTTTGTGTTGCTTAACTTCAAATTTTTTGCATTATTTTTACAAGTTAATTTTCTGACAATCATATTCTCGTGTTTACTTTTCTATTTTATTTTTGTTTTCATTTTTATTAATTTTTCTAATCATTAGAGAACTTAGGATTAGATTGGTTCACACCTCGTAGGATCGACTACTACAATTCATAACCTATGCACTTGTGGTAGTTGAAGGTTTTAATTAGATTAAAACTTAGCAATCAACACAAGGCATGTGAACAATGCCAGAAACAAGGTAATTTATCTCATAGAGATCAAATGTCTTTTATCTCCAACCCTTGCATGTGAAATTTTTGATGTATGGGTCATTGAATCTATGGGACCATTACCTTCTTCTTTTGATTTTGTTTACATTTTGTTGGCTATGGATTATGTTTCTAAATAAGTGGAAGCTAAATTCACTAGGACTGATAATTTTTAAGTTTTTGTAGAAAATTTGTCAAGTTTAACATTTTTGCTAGGTTTGGAACACCGCGAGCATTGATTAGCGACAAGAGTGCTCATTTTTGCAATCGATTGTTAAGAAATCTTTTAAAGAAGTACCATGTCACTCACAAGGTGTCTACGACCTACCATCCACATGAAGTGTCAAATAGGGAAATTAATTCAATCCTTGAGAAAATGGGGAGCCCCAATCTTAAAGATTGGAGCCAATAACTTAATGATGCTCTTTAGGTATATAGAACCGCATACAAGACACTGATTGACATGTCTCCATATTGACTAATTTACGAAAAGCCTTATCATCTTCCAGTGTAAATTGAATATAAAGCTTTATGGGTAATCAAGTATTGCAATAGAAAGATGGACGAAGTGGGTGAACAAAGGAAATTGCAACTGCAAGAATTGGGAGGCTTTAGGCTTGACTCTTACGAGAATGTAGAAATTTACAAGGATATTTCATGATAAGATGATTGCTAGAAAGAATTTCGTTGTTGGAAAAAAAAGTTCTTCTCTATCATTCACGAATTAAACTTTTCCCAGGTAAATTACATTCCCGTTGGATTGGACCTTTTGTCATTACTAATGTGTTTCCACATGGCGCAGTTGAAATTAAAAGCCTACAGATGAACAAGTAGTTCAAAATCAATGGTCATCAATTGAAACCCTTTTATAAAGGATTCCAAGTGGAAAATGTGGAAGTGATAGGGTTAGAAAACCCTCGTTATAAAGATTGAGTGACATTTGCATCGAGCCAACGACATGAAACAAAGGCACTGTTTGGGAGACAATCTAAAGGAAGTCTATTTCCTTTCATTTACATTCTCGCATTTGTTACTTATATTAAATGCTCCATTTCTTACATTCGATGTTAAATTGGAGACAATGTAAGTTTTAAGTGTGGGGTTTGAGATCTTTGTTTTTATGCATGTTTTTTAGCCACTTTGTTGCTTATGTGCGTTTCTTAGGTTTCATCACAATCAAACAATCACATGAACATTTTCTCTTTTTCTATTGCTTTTAAGACTATATAGTCATAATTAGAGAGTGAATTGACTAGAGAAATTCATGGAAACTTGAACATGTACTTTTACTCTTGTGATTGGTCAATATACGTTATCTTTAGAAGAGTAGTAACTAGTGGTAGACATAAGCTAGTGAGTTTTTGAGCCTTTATAGACTAACACATCTATATTAGTCTCATTGTCTTTTGTCTATGTGTGACGTTCATAATATGTACATCTTAATTTTTCTTTGATATTCTATTCAACACTACATTTTTATCAAATTCATTAACATGGAAATGATATAGTCATTCTTTGTTTCATGGCTATATTAGCCAAATAACCTACCCATTGATATGAATTTTCCTTGTTAAGCCCCCTTAAGCTTTATTTGCCATTTCTTTTTTTGTTTTATCCATATTACATGCCTTAAACCTAAACAAATGTCCTACCTAAGCTTTAAAGCTAGTGGAGCATTTGTTAATTATTGATGATTATAGATGCACAAAAGTATAAATGAGGGGGTGTGCATACATATGGGTTGGTTATAATTGCTAGGATGTCATTTTTTGTCTTATCAATGAGTTCCAATGTTGATGTAGCTTCTTTAAATTATTATTAAAAAATTAAA
Organism: Erythroxylum longipes; assembly: GCA_027563885.1. Taxonomy (NCBI): domain Eukaryota; kingdom Viridiplantae; phylum Streptophyta; class Magnoliopsida; order Malpighiales; family Erythroxylaceae; genus Erythroxylum; species Erythroxylum longipes. The sequence goes on along the minus strand of JAOQMS010000008.1, from coordinate 33,591,454 downwards.
TAAGAAAAATAAGAAAAAGTATTTAAATAAAAGTTAAAGGAGGAAATGTATGCAAAGTTATTTAGAATTAGTTTTTGCTCCTATAGTTGTATGGAATTGGTGATTTGAGTATGATGCATATGAAGTAAATGTTATTTTGAAGGATCACCACTTATTGCTATAATGTATTGTTTGTTATCAATTGTATGAGTGATTCCATCTAATTGGTTATGCTTCATATGGTTTATGGTGTGAGAGCTTGAACTTGAGCTGCGAAACATAGTTTTTACATTCATAGTTTTGAGTGAATGTTGGTTTTTATGCTTGATGTTATATAGATGTTACTTTTTCTTTACTAGCTTTGATATCTTTTATGCTACATTACCCAAATACATCTCACCTTAAACTTTTTCCACATTGCAACCTTAAAAAGTCCTTATATTCATGATTATGCTTATGAATCTTAATGGTGGAGAAATGAAATGATATGTAAAGTTATGGAATGTCTTGATCATGAATGGTGTAAAAGTGTACCTGTGAATCGATCTTATTTAAACACACTTTGTCCAAGTTTTCCACTAGATTGATCAGTTTCTAAACGTGATGATTGTTGATCGATCATGAGTAGAGGAATTTAATGTTTAGTTCTTTCTATGATTTTGAAGTTGTTTCTCTTCACTTATGGCTATCTATTCTTAGGAAATATGGAAATTGTGAAAGTGTTTGGTTTGTGACTTTGATTTTATTTTTTTGCCCAATAATAGTCAAAAGCTAAATGTGGGGGAATTTTATGTTTATACATTCACTTCTTAACACTTAGTGGTTATTGTTGAGAAATGCTTTCATTTTAATTTATATTTGATTTTAACTACAATTGGGAAGCATAAAAGCTAAAATGAATTAAGAGCATACTCCTTGAGCCAACTTATTGATATACAAACTCAATTATCCTTTTCGAAGAAGAAGGAGATGTATTAGAATGAGGATTGGATAAGAAATTACAAGAAGAACAAACTGTTAGCAAAACCTGGGAGATACACGACTGTGTATTTACTTATATGGCCGTGTATGCAAAACTTTGAAGAAATACAACCGTGTATATACTTATACAGCCATGTAAAGATTTGGAAGATAGTTTTGGACTTACACGATTAGGTATATGGTCATGTATCCAACTATATGTTTTCACGAGTTTACATTTTTTTTAACTTATACAATTTGATACACAACCATATGTCAAACCATATATATGCCTAGAAGCCTAATTTTTCATATAAATAGAACAATATGATGGAAAATGAAAAGAAATCAACTTTGGACTTTGTGAAGGGAAAAAACCTACTCTTTTAAGACACCCATAGAGAGCTAAGCTTCCCCAACTCGGTTCAAAGGTGAAATCAATTTCGAGGAGCGCATCTAAGCATATTGTCTTTGTGTATCGTTGTTCTTCCCCTCTTTTAATTATTGTTTACGTTATTTTGTGCTTAGTGAATTGGGTATTGTGTAAAAACCATCTAAATGCTCTATTCGATTGTTTTTATGTAAACCCATTACTAGAATCTTAAATAAGATACGTAATCATTATGTTTGGATTTATTTATGGCAACTAATGACATTAGATCATTAAATATAATGTAACATAGGCTAAATAATCTAAACTTGTGATATTATTTCTTATATTGATTTGTTTTCCTAATCATAAAGTGGCTATCTAACTAAATCTAAAAGGCTTGTTATAGGTTGTTTGATAGTTATGTTTAATTAAAGAGCTTGTTTTGATTGAATGCAATCTAAGGGAAAACTAGGACTAACAAAGTTTGTTGTTAATTCACGATCAATAGTTCTAAGAGATGTATGAAAACGATAATTCAATGACGTAGGTTTACTTGTGCTTAGGTTGAGATTGATCCGAGAATCAAATTCTAACACATTCATCACTTTCATGACTTTTGATTGTTTTCTTTAATTCGCTTTCCAACATTCAATTTTTCTTTGTTATCTTAATTACATCAAACCAAACTGCCCTTTATACAAATAAATATAATTTAGAAAGGTGAATTGATTCAATTTCTATGGGTTCAACCTAAACTCATCACTCGCTATAGTGTTAAGTTTAGTTATTTTGTGTAGTGCTACGAAGCACTACTAGTTAAACAAAATAAGATTTTAATTCATGATTTTAGTGATAAAAAATCTTGCTTTTATTATTTATTTAATTGTTATTGATATTGGCTAGTTAACTTGCCAAAGACATAAGTAAAATGTTAAAGATCAAGTTTGATTAAAGGAAAAAGTGATCAAAGGATTAAAATAAGCAAAGTGGGTACAATAAATATAATTCAAGAAAGTTTTAATGGAATTTAAGTCATGTGGACCAAACAGAAGAAAGATTGAAATCGTTTTATTTATAAAAATTATCGTAGTCTTTCTTATAATCTTATCTTAATCATTTAATTTTATAAAAAAGAATATTAATCATTTTAATGAATTAGCAGCTTAGTCATTGCATGATCATTTACATATAGGTATGATGCATAAATCGTTAGTAATTAAAAGACAATTTGTCATAAACTTTAAAGAAAACCTTTTGAACTTAAAAAAAACTTTAGGGAACTTCTTTTAAATGGTTTTCAAATGAGTTTTTATCAATTAGGTGTGTTTTATATTTGAAAAGGCTTAGGAATTAAAGGTAAAATTATTTTCTATATGGGTTTGATTAGTCAAATTGTTTTAGTTAGCTAAGTAGATATAAGAACAAAAAGAAATATAATAGTTAACTTGTAATTAATTGGACCATCGGCTAATTAATAGACTAACTAGTGAACCATTAGCTAGCCAATAGGTTATGATTGAATAACAAATGTTGAGTTTTAAATGTTATAAAGCAAAGGTTTTAGCTAGTCGATACCCTAATTGAAGGATTTGTAGCTAGCCAAAGATAGGTGATCAGATAGCCAAACCTATACAAAAACTAACTGTTGTAGATATACCATAATTAAGTCATGGGAGGAATCTTTGCAATATTAGAGAATTGTTAAGAGCCTTAAAATGCTAGAGTGTACACATATGTGTTACATAATATATATTAAACTCTAATTCATTGATGTGAGAAGGAGAAGGAGGTTCTTGAGTTATACATACTTGAGCAATTTTTTAATTAGGAAAATTGATTAGATACACTGATCGACAGTTTATTTATGATAAGTTTAAATATTTTTAACCTTGATAATACCACAAGTGCACAGGTCATTCACGTAGTACCTAAGATATCGATCCCACAAGGAGGAGTAACTTAATCTTAAAATCTAAAGCTAAATACAATTCATAGTAATTCAATGAACAAAAGTAAAACAAGAAATTATTCAATCACACAATTAATTCCCAATAATCAAATTCAAAAATATAAATAAGATAGCAATTTGCATAACCAAATCAAGAATCAACCTAGGAACTACCAATTGAGAGAAAGGGGGTTTGAATCCAACCTTAATGGAAACCTAATTGATTATGAAATTACCGAATTAACGGGTCTAGACGATCCTAGGTGGATTATTCTCTCTCGAGTTATAATCTTTAACCTTAATTAGATTATGGAATTGTAATATCTCAATTCCTAATTGACCTAAAAACTAAATTAGTTCTGAAATTATCCAATAACTTACCGAAAACCTATGCACGATCTTTCGTTACACAAATTTACCAAATTGATTCAATTCTTAATCTATCAAACTAGCTAACTCTCGTTAGCGCAATTGATTATTTTCACTTGGTTTACCCTCTAAGTTTATTATTGAATTATTAAGAATATAAATTGAATCACAATAACTCAATAAAAACATGAACAATCAACTTCCATTAATATCAAAGACAAAATCTCGAAGGTGAGTATAAACATAACTCAACATTCAACAAATCCTATTCTCAACAATTATCTCAATTCTATACATCAATAAAATTGAAAATAAATTGGAAAATATGATTGGAATGAAATGGCAGAGGCAGCAATGGCAGGAAACCTTTTGTTTCGAGAAGTACTTCATGTGGCTTCTTCTCTGTGTCTCTTTTCCTCCGATCCTTTCTTGATCTCTCGATAAAGCTCTCTCTAGGGTTTGGAATTTGGCTGATGCAAAAAGCTTGTATCTTTTATTCTTCATTTCCCTTAAATACCTTGATAGCCCTAGGGTCTAGGGTCGAAACGGTCCAAAAAATCTCTTGAAGCCTGAATTTTTCTCTTATTTGTGTGTCTACTCAATGCAGGCCACGATTGTGGCCCTGCTTGCCACGATCGTGGCCAACATCTAACCTCTCTGTCACTATCGTGACCAAAATGCCACGTTCGTGGACTGTGATAGAGTCTTTCTGTCATGATCGTGTCCCTTAGGCCACGATTATGGTCTAGTTCATAAGTCTCTGTCACAATCATAGCATCGTGGTTTCAGCTAGAAAGTCTCTGAAACTCCTCCGTTCTTCTTTGTTGTCCCTGAAATACTAACAAACACATCAAGGTACCAAAAAAACATAACATTTAAGCTCAAAGACTTATGCTAACCCATAAAAACGCTTAAACACATAAACTAACTCAATTCTAACCTAAACACACACTAAACACTCAAATTAACACCAAATATACAATAAATTAAATCCTAAAACATAATGCAAACCACAACTAACATACACTAGGTGTGGATTCCTTTTATCCTTGAACAAGAGCTATAATCCTCTCCACCTATAAGAAAGAAGATATTATATAAAGGGCTTCTCTTCACTCATTGAAGGAAAAAATAGTGATTTCCTAAATAGAACTTAGGAAGTAGAAATAAACTAAAGGTTGTTTGGAAAAAAATACTTTAAATTAGTTTTATGTCTATTTTCCTTCTCTCTTTTATAATTTTTCTGATATTTTTAGGACTACCTTATATGAATTTGTCATAGCCATCAAATATAATAAGAAATTCATTCATTAATCTTCAAATGGGTAAAAAGTATACACATATAATTTTCCTCTCCTCTTATATGCCATTACATATCCAATAATTGGTATCAAAGTGAGTCTCATTCAACCTCAATCGCTACGTATTAGTAGGACTTTCACTGGGTATTGCTATATTAGAGTGAGACTTATTCATTATGCATAGAATAGTGAAGTAAAGATAATTATGGAACAACTTTTATAAGATATTAATATTACTCCATTCTTCAATATAAATGATTACTTCTTTTGGAGAAATAGGGTGAAAATCTTTCTTATAGGCAAAGATTTTATTTTATAGAAAAATATAGAGAAGAGTGAGGGGAATAAAAATAAGAATAATCTTATGCATTGAATAGTAAGGAAATTCACATTTTTTTTTCCATATTAGATATATAAGTGCTCTCTAAAATTTCAATGAGTCAAAATGTTCATGCTATTTGGCACATTCCTGATCGATTGTCATAATGATATTATTATTAATGATATTGATATCAATCATGATAAGCTTAATGAGACTATAGGTGAAAATAAATAAAAAGCAAAAAGAAGGAGAAAAGGATTAGAAAGAAGAGAGAATTAAAGGTCATAGGATGATACAAGAGATTCTGAAAGTAGGGAATTGGATAATGAGGAGGCACACATATGCTTTATGGCAAGTAACAATGAGGTATCTTCTAACTCAATTTCTCATAATGATAATGATTTTGATAAAATGATGATATTAAGCTTCTATATGAAGATATCATTGAATGTTTAGAGGCTATAAATATAAACAAGAAAGACAATATCTTTAAAATATAAAGAGGATCAAAAACTCTTAAATGTGTGCACAATTGAGAATGAGAAATTGAAATATGATATCTATGACATGATAGATTCTAAGAGTCTAGTTATTACTATTGATTAAATGAATGAATTGTTACATAAGAATGATACATTGAAGAAAGAGATCAATTTCCTAAAAAAATCATTATCTAAGTTCATTTTAGGGATAAATTGAATAACATACTTGGAGCTTAATAAGCTCAAATGACAAGCATAAATTGAATAGCATATATATATATCATTAGTATCTTCTTTATTTTTTTGTTTCAATTGCCTTGGTTTAATTAGTTTGTGCTATATTTTTACGTAATTTAGAAGATTTTTTCTTGGAATGAGATTTATCAAGAATTGGAGAAGATTTTAGGTGAAAACATGAAGAAAAAAAACATAAATTGTTACTAAACTTAGCGATGTGCCAACTCATGTCCCTCTTAGATCACCTAGAGATGAAGACACAATTAGATACATAGGTAAAAGGGAAATTATGGTGGAGAAATTTTAAGAAGAGATAGGCGGTCGTGTCAATGTATCCTTGTAGAGGACATAGGCATATCAGAGCCCTTGCCCCTCTAAAAAAGAAGTATTATGGTATATGGTATAAGACATGACCTTGTCCTAGACTATGTTCATAGTTAAAAAAAACATAGAAGGGTAATAAGAAACCTATTTTTAGTATCTTTACTATATCTTTTCCATTTTTTATTCTAAACTTATGGTTGGCTACCAAGAGGTAGAATAATCTTTGGGAGACAAAATTTAAACTTATTTTTGACAAAAATGAAGACTAGAGATCATTCTAATAGATTATAGTTGATTGGGATACAAAGATTTCATATAGAACTCTTTTTAACTTGATGTCTTTTATTTTATACTTACATTCCTTTGTGTAAACATGATCTATAGCTAGTTTCTTTACATGTTTAAATACGAAAAACCTTATTATCATTTTTATTAAGGATTGATTCGATAGTATTTATAAAGCAATATTTATTTCTGCAAAATATCATTTAAATATTCTTAAAGGAAATTTAATTAAAGTTAGAGATTAGATCTAAGATTAATTTACATATGGACAATTTGACATAACCAGTATATATGTGGACCAATGCTTAATATTAGGAGATATGTGGAGTGTTAGAGATATGCTTACATAAATCCTTCAGTGTTAAGGTCAAGCCTTTCATAGAAATTTATAAAAATTAATACATTCTAGGGGATTTTTATTGGATAGAGATATATGTTACTCAACTTATGAATAAGTGTTTAAAGATCAACTTACATAAGTTCTATAGTGTTAGGGTTAAACCTTTCATGAACATTCACAAGACTTAAAGTGTTCTTCATCTTAATTGGAGATATCGATTAATGAATTGAAAATAGGTACTTGTAAATTAAGAAAGAGCAATTTCATAATATAGGAATATCTATTGGTCTAGATGTTAAAAACCTTCTAAATATGTTGAAACATGACTTCGAAGATAATGCTAAGTGTTGGAGTTATGTAAATATAGTGCCCTGGAAAGCAAGTGTATTTACATGTAACTTTATCTTCTTCAGTTACAGTT
>JAOQMS010000008.1:33565857-33576039 GCA_027563885.1 Erythroxylum longipes | reverse complement strand
TCTACTGCTTTTGGTATTAATGAGAAGAAGAAAAACACAAATTTCATGAAAATATGATTATGATATGAAATATGTAAACATAAGAAATTTGCTTATATGGGTAAGAGAGATACCATTTCCTTCGTCACGTGCACGTTAACCTATAACCTTCTCCCGGCTGCCCGCTTATGACATATGAGCTTCGAAAAATGGACTCATTTCGTTCATGTTGTAAACTTTGGTTTCACCATTTTGTTCTATAGGATTCTCTCAAGCCATTATACGTGTGCATTTTGCTTTAAATTGCTAAACACGACATATTATTGAGTGTTATGTTTTGATGATTGAAAAATTTACATGATTTGATTTGTGTAAGAATATGTTTATCTGTGATCTTGAACTGTGGATAATCTGACTGTTATATTTAAATGTGATATAAATTTATATATATGTTTGGTTGTGTGTGTATGGTTCGTTGCTAATGATTATAACTGTATTAACCACTAAGCTTCGCAACTTACCCTGCTATTTTCCACTCTTCAGGTAAAGAACAAGCAGATCATTAAACCTTGTAACTGCGGCAGACTCCAAGAATTATTATTATCTTTTGTAACTAAGTTAGTTGGAATACCTTAGGTAGCCTTACAATCATGCATACATGTTGTATTTTTTGGATTATGCCATTGTGCTAACTACTAATATGTAATCGAAGTTGTATAAATTCTGCAATATCTAGGAGATGAAACTTTATCTTGTGGAGAAATGAATGAAAGAAGGGTTGAAAAATTTCTCTTTTGTATTTGTGCAGAAATTTATTCTCTGTTAAGTGTCAACCGAGGTTGGAAATAAAATTGATAGTTGTTGAGGGCTTTGGAATAGATTTTTTTGAATCAATTGTTTTTAGTGGGAGTCTTATATGTATGAATTGTGTTTGTTGGATTCGGGTCTTTTGTTATTGTAAGAATGTATATTGACAGATGAGAGGAAAGAATGAGAAAAGAAAAAGGGGATGAAAATATGTTCTGAATCTTTAATGAATAAACTGTATTGATTTAGGTAGAATTAGATAAAATTGTCTTCATGAAAGTTGTAGCTCTTGCTCTTAGCTTTCTAACGACATAAATTTTATAATTTTTTGACTTCGGGATTGAAAGTTATGATAATTTGAAATTAGTGTACGCAGCGGGGTTGAACGATCGTGCAACCCCGTTGCGCACGATCGCGACAACCCCTTTATTTTGGGAAAGTGCACGATCGCGATGAACCACTACTGTTCACCAAAAGTCGCGATTGTGCACATGCACGATCATGACTCTCTTTTTTTTTAGCCATGCATTTTCTAATGCATGGTCGTGCATTTTTGGGGAAAACTTTATTTATTTTATTTATTTGTTGATTTATTTGTTATTACTTTCACCAAGAATTTAATTCTTTTTATCTTGATATTAGTTTTATGTATGTACTTTTATTTTAAAAAGCCCCCCAATTTTGGCACCTTGTCATTGCAAAATAAGAACCGAGACTTGGAGCCAACATCTTTGGTATCAGAGCCCAAGGTTTCTAAGGATTTCTAGGCTTAGAATATGTTATACTATGAAATATATGATGTGTGATAAAATGTTTGTATTGCTAAATTACTTGTTTGCACTGTTGAGTTTAATGAATGCATTAAGTGGCATGCATATCTTGCATACATGCAGGAAATAAGATTAAAATGAAAAGTAAGCTAAATGATAATATTTTATTGAAAGAGTAAAATGCCACCTCGTCGAAGAACACGAGGAGTTATGCAAGGATCTGCTGCATTTGACTCTCCACCAAGAGAGGAGGGTATTGATGAGTCTAGGGTCCCAATAATTGCTGAGGCGATTATGGGGCAAGATAGTGAGCCCGTTCGCTCGCAAATGCATGAGTCAACTCTTCCTTAAGAGCAAATGCCTAATCCTTTTGATCCCAGAATGTTCCAAGCCTTTGTTCAGGCTTGTGTACAGGTTATGGGCCAGATGTCATCCACTTCTACTCTAGCCCCATCTAAGAAAAGAAGAAAATTTGACAAGATGAGGAAGTATGGCGCAGTGGACTTTTATAGAACAACTGATCTGGAAGAAGCTGAAACATGGTTAAGGAAGATGGAAAGAATATTGGAACAAATGAATTGTGAAGATAAGGAAAATATTGTGTATGTTGCAAGCTTGCTTCAGGGAGATGCCCTGCATTGGTGGGAAAGTATACCAGGGAGCCAGTTAAAGCTGCCAATGTTAACATAGAACGATTTCCAAGCTGCCTATAAGAAGAAATATCTGTCTAAGGTGTATATCCAGCAGAAGCAGAGGGAGTTTTTAAGTCTTACTCAGAGGGAGATGATGTTGAGTGAATATGAGTGCAGATTTACACAATTATCCAGATATGCAGTTAAGCTGATGATGAGCGAAGCAGCTAAGTGATGAAGATTTGAAGAGGGATTGCATTTGGCCATAAGAGAAAAAAGTGGTTGTGCAAAATTTTTGCGACTTTCAATAGCTGGTAGAGGCTGCTTTAAAGGTTGAAAATATGGAAAATATAAAGAGTGCAGTGAACAGAAAGAGGAAGGGAAGAGAACAGCTTAGCAGGGGAGGTAGTGCGCCTATGCTAGGAAGGAGTGCCAAGACTTTCCTTGCACCGTCTGAGGTTAGGGGCAGTGGTTCAAGTAGGCCCAAACCAACGATAACTATTTATCTTCAAGCCTCAACTGTAGGAGGCAGCAGAAGAGGAGAGGGGAATAAGCCATCCTTTACAAAATGTGACCATTGTGGCAAATTCCATAAAGGGAAGTATTATCGACTGACTGGGGATTGCTTTAATTATGGAGAGAAATGGCACATGGCTAGAGAGTGTCCCAATACGCTAGACAGGTGGGAACTCAGATGCAAGATTTAAAGAGGGCTGAGACTGTGGAAGTTAAGTCTGTAATTTAAGTGGGCAGTTCTAGTGGAGCCAAGAAAGTAAATCCTCCAGGAAGATCGAAAGGGCAAGCACCAGTTAGAGTATTTGTAATCACGAGGGGGGAAGCAGAAGTAGCTCTAGAGGTTGTGACTGGTATGGTTAAATTGTTTCATGATGACATTATTGTTTTAATTGATCCAGATTCTACCTACTCATTTATTTCGTGAAGTATGATTATGCATGATATAGATTTGAGTCCATTAGATAGTCCTTTGATGGTTAGTACCCTGATTGGCCAGTATGTTATTATTAGTTATATTTATTGAGAGTGTGAAATATGTATTGGTGAGGTAAAATTAGTGGTGGATTTAATGCCATTGGAGATTAAGGCATTAGATGTGATTTTGAGTATGCATACCTTAGAAAAATATAATGCCAATTTGAACTGCAAACAGAAAACAGTAGAGTTTGAAGTGGATAAAGGGGAAAAGGTGGTGTTTGTGGGCGATAGGAAGGCAAGCCTACCTAAAATCATTTCAGCTCTAACAGCAGAGAAAATGATGAAGAAAGGGTATGAAGCATTCTTGGCATATGTGTTAGACACGAAGGTAGATGAAAAAAAATTAGAAAACATTCCTGTGGTCAGGGAATTTCCAGATGTCTTTTCGGAGGAACTACCAGGACTACCAACACCTAGAGAGATTGAGTTCACCATAGAGCTTCTTCCAGGCATGACACCAATATCAATTCCAGCCTATTGAATGGCTCCAGCAGAATTGAAAGAGCTTAAAGAGCAGTTAGAAGAGCTGTTGGAGAAAGGTTTTAGTAGGCCCAGCTCTTCTCCTTGGGTAGCCCCAGTTCTTTTTATGAAAAAGAAAGATGGATCCTTAAGGATGTGTGTGGATTACAGGAAGCTCAATCATGTCACTATCAAGAATAGATATCCTCTCCCACGCATTGATGATTTGTTTGATCAACTGCAAGAAGCAAAAGTCTTTTCCAAGATAGACTTGAGATCGGGTTATCATCAATTGAGAATAAAAGAGTCTGATGTGTCAAAGACTGCTTTCAGAACACGATATGGGCATTTTGAGTTATTAGTTATGCCCTTTGGATTAACTAATGCCCCTGTAGCCTTCATGGACCTAATGAATAGAGTCTTTAAGCCTTTCCTAGACCAATTTATTAGTCTTTATTAATGATATACTGGTTTATTCTAAGAGCGACAAGGAGCATGAAGAACATTTAAGGATTGCCTTGGAGGCATTGAGAAAGAAAGCGCTGTATGCCAAATTTGATAAATGCGAATTTTGGCTAAGGGAAGTGGTGTTTCTTGGACACATCATTTCAGAAAAAGGAGTACATGTGGATCTACGAAAAATAGAAGCTGTTGTTAGATGGGAAGTATCCAAGAATGTAGCAGAAGTGAGGAGTTTCTTAGGATTAGCCGGTTATTACAGATGATTCGCAGAAGGCTTTTCTATGATTACAGCTCCACTTACCAAATTGACAAGGAAGAGTCAGAAGTTTGTGTGGACAGAAGAATGTCAGAGGAGTTTTGAGGAATTGAAGAAGAAGCTTACAACTGCACCAATTCTGACTTTGCCTTCTGGTAGTGATGGATATATAGTATATAGCGATGCCTCGAAAGGATTGGGGTGCCTGTTGATGCAAGGAGATAAAGTGATTGCCTATGCTTCTAGCAATTAAAACCCTATGAGATGAATTATCCCACACATGAATTAGAATTGGCTGCTATAGTCTTTGCATTGAAAATATGGAGACTTTACTTATATGGAGTCACCATCAGGGTATTTATAGACCACAAGAGTCTTAAATATTTGATGACCTAAAAAGAGTTAAATTTGAGGCAGAAAAGATGGTTAGAATTATTAAAGGATTATGACTTGATGATAGATTACTACCCAAGGAAAGCTAATATTGTAGCGGATGCACTGAGCAGGAAATCTACTATGGCATATGTGAAGACGACATATCTTCCTTTGTTGAAGGAATTAGCCAAACTGAAGGTGACATTGAGGCAAGTTGATTCTGGTGGTATATTGGCTAATTTTAGAATAAGGCCAGTATTAAATGAGAAGATTAAGGACTTGTAGGAATAAGATGAATACTTGGGCAAGCTTAAAGAAGAAATTTAAAATGGTAAGCCCTCTGAAATAGGAATAAGAGGAGATGGATTGATGGTGGTAGGCAATAGATTATGCATTCCAGATATGCAAGAGTTGAAGGATGAAATTCTTGATAAGGCACATAATGCTCCATATGCAATGGATTCGGGGAGTATAAAAATGTATAGAGATTTAAAAGAACACTTCTGGTGGAGAGGAATGAAGAAAGATGTTGTAGAGTTTATTGGAAAATGCTTGGTATGTCAACAAGTTAAAGCAGAACATCAAGCACCCACCAGTAAGCTTAAGCTTTGTCTATTCTTGAATAGAAGTGGGAGAAGATTACAATGGATTTCTTAATGGGGTTACCAAGGACTAGCAGGAAGCATGATGCAGTATGGGTGATTGTTGATAGGCTAACCAAGTCAGTACATTTCTTTCCAATTAAACAGACAGATTCTTTGAATGCCTTGGCTAAAAAAGATATAGATGAAATAATTAGACTTCATGGGACTCCGAGTTCTATTGTATCAGATAGAAATCCTAGATTCACATCCAGATTCTGGGAAATTTTGCAAGAGACTTTGGGAACTAAGTTGCATTTTAGCACAGCTTTCCATCCGCAGACTAACAGTCAATCAGAAAGGACAATAAGGACATTGGAAGCAATGTTAAGAGCATGCGTATGGATTTCAAGGGTTTATGGGATGATCATTTTCCTTTAATTAAGTTTGCTTATAATAATTCCTATCACTCAGGAATTCAAATGGCACCTTATAAAGCTTGGTATGGTAGGAGGTGCAGAACTCCTATTTATTGGGATAAGGAAGGTGAAAGAAAACTTTTAGGGCCTGAGTTGGTACAAGCTACAGTCGATAAGATTAAATTGGTGAAACAGAGACTCAAGGCGGCTCAAGACAGGATGAGGAGCTATACAGACGCGCGTAGGAAGGAGATGGAATATGAAGTTAGAGACAAAATATTTCTTAGAGCCTCACCATGGAAAGGAGTCTTCAGATTTGGTAAAAAGGGTAAGCTCAGTCCGAGATACATAGGCCTTTATGAGATTATTGAGAAGATTGGGCCTCTCACCTACAAGTTAGCTTTGTCGCCAAAGTTATCCAAGATTCACAATATCTTCTATATATCAATGCTAAGGAGATATAGATCGGATCCTTTGCACATAGTCCAACCTTTAGAGGTTCAATTAAGGGAGGATTTAACTTATGAAGAACAACCAGTAGCGATTCTAGATGCAAAGGAAAAGGTCTTGAGAAACAAGACTATGAAACTGGTTAAAGTTTTATGGAAGAACCATTCAAGAGAAGAGGCAACATGGAAACCCTTAGAAGCCATAAAGGAGAAGTATCCACACCTAATTGTAGCTCCAGGTAAGAATTTTGAGGATGAAATTCTTTAAGGGTGGAGAAATTTTGGAATCGAAATTTTTCTTAGAATTTATTTTAATAAATTAGCAAGCATGTACCAAAAATTTGAATTCTTGAATTAGACCTTTTTAGAGTTAGTATATGTGTTTGCATATATTAAATGGAAATGCTAAAATAAAATAAGGAGTTAGTAGTAATTAGATTACATGTGGAAGGGTAAGTTTGGAAGATTAAAAGTTTGTTTTAAAGAAATAAGAAAAGAAGAGAAGAGAGTCGTGTATAGTAAGAAAGAAAAAATAAAGAAAGTCGTAGAAGAAACTAGAAGAAGAGAAGGAGAAACCGAAGCATAGAAAGAAGAAGAAGGAAAGAAAGAAAAGGAGGAAGAAGAAGAAAGAAAAAGGGTTCAATTGAAAATTTTTAGGTATTCCCTATCTTTTCTTCTTGCTTTAGTAGAAGAAGAAACTAGTGAAAGTAGGTTTTATGTTGAAAATGAAGAGAGAAAGACGAGAACCAAGAAATTCCTTTTCTCAGATCTTTATGGATTTCTAACTATATCTTAGTTCTTCTAGCCTAGATAAAGCTTACCTTTGGATAGTAGAGCTTTAGGGAAGTTTTATTCGTATATGTTGTTTGAATGAAACATATGTTTGTTTGAAGGGAATAAAGAATCTTGAAGGTGAAAGCAAGGGGAAAAACAAACTTAAGTTTGAAGTTACAAGTAAATAGGTGGGTAATAGGTTTACAGTTGCTATGTTGATAAGCTGAATTATTTGCTTATATGTGTACCTAAATGCTTGCCTTTTTATCATTGTGAATGTAGGAAAAATAATCTGTGATTGAAATCATGTTTGCTTTGAAAGACTCTACTGCTTTTGGTATTAACGAGAAGAATAAAAACACAAATTTCTTGAAAATATGATTATGATATGAAATATGTAAACATAAGAAATTTGCTTATGTGGGTAAGAAAGATACCATTTCGTTCGTTACGTGCACGTTGACCTATAGCCTTCTCCCGGCTGCCCACTTGTGGCATATGAGTTCCGAAAAATGGACTCATTTCATTCATGGTATAAACTTCGGTTTCGCCATTTTGTTCCATGGGATTCTCTCAAGCCATTATATGTGTGCATTTTGCTTTAAATTGCTAAACATGACATATGATTGAGTGCTATGTTTTGATGATTAAAAAATTTACATGATTTGATTTGTGTAAGAATATGTTTATTTGTGAGCTTGAACCGTGGATAATATAACTGTTATATTTAAATGTGATATAAATTTATATATATTTTTGGTTGTGTGTGTGTGGTTTGTCGCGAATGACTATAACCATATTAACCACTAAGTTTCACAGCTTATCCCACTATTTGCCACTCTTTAGGAGAAGAACAAGTAGATCATTAGACCTTGCAACTTCGGCAAACTCCAAGAATTATTATTATCTTTTGTAACTAAGTTAGTTTGAATACCTTAGGTAATTGAAGTTGTATAAATTCTGCAATATTTGGGAGATGAAACTTTGTCTCATGGAGAAATGAATGAAAGAAGGGTTGAAAATTTTCTCTTTTGTATTTGTGCAGAAATTTCTTATCTGTTAAGTATCAACTGAGGTTGGAAATAAAATTGATAGTTGTTAGGGAATTTTGAATAGATTTTTCTGAATCAATTGTTTTTAGTGAGAGTCTTATATGTATGAATTGTGTTTGTTGGATTCGGGTCCTTTGTTATTGTGAGAATGTATATTGACAGATGGGAGGAAGAATGAGAAAAGAAAAAGGGGATAAAAATGTGTTTTGAATCTTTAATGAATAAACTGTATTGATTTATGTAGAATTAGATAAAATTGTCTTCATGAAAGTTATAGCTCTTTCTCTTAGCTTTCTAGCGAGATAAAGTTTATAATTTTTTTTGACTTTGGGATTGAAAGTTATGATGATTTGAACAACCCCTTTATTTTGGGAAGGTGCACGATCTCGTCAAACCCCTACTGTTCACTAAAAGTCGCGATCGTGCATGTCTGTTTCTTTAGCCGTGTATTTTCTAATGAAAGACCTTGCATTGTTTAATGCAAACTTTATTTATTTTATTTGTTATTACTCCTATTAAGAATTTAATTCTTTTTATCTTGGTGTTAGTTTTATGTATATACTTTTACTTTAAAAAGTCCCCCAATTTTGGCGCCTTGTTGCTGCGAAATAAGAACTGAGACCTGGGGCCAACAAGGTTATCTTCAAATCCAACAAAGTTACAAGCAATAATGCTATGTAGCTTACCTAAATGTCCCCATAACACGGGTATACACATGAGTGTAATTGTCAGAAGACAGCTTGGCCAATCCAAAATCAGCAACCTCATAATAAAAAAACAAAAAACAATAGATTTGGAGCACTAAGGAAGGAAGGCAAGCTATAGGTTAGAGAACTTGTGACATGGGAAAACGCATATACCATAGCCCAAAGTTGTAGTCAAAGAGAATATTAGCAGACTTGATGTCACGATGGATGATCCGAGGATGGCCTGCATGCAATTAGTAATCCAATGTGATCAATATTACATTATTCAAAAGTGCCGCTTTTATCTGTGTATGAGGGAGAGTTCGTTTACAATCTTTGTGAAGGTAAGAAAGTCCCTTGGCAGAACCCAATGCAATACGGAGTCTGGTTAGCCAATCCATGACTGGAAAACCCTTTCCTGCGATCTGTAAATTATTATTATATAACTTAACTACAAAATTAAGTTTGATAGAAGAAAATTTTTTGAAGCTTAATCGATGCATATGTAATAGAAGCTTCAAACGTGTTCTTCTTCATCAAATGAAGGTTTATACTATACTGGCTAAAAATGACCCACTATTGTTAGACCTTGTTCATAATTCAAATTACAATGAACTCTTACATTTTTTTAAGGATAACACATATTGAACAGAGAAGTGAAATTATTACCATGAAGATGACATTCAAGCGTCTTATTAGGAACAAACTAATAGACCAACATTCGCTGCCCTGAAGCAATACATTAGCCTCCAAGAGACACAAGATATAGATGGTGGGCATAGCTAATGATCTCAACTTCTGTCTGAAATTCTCTCTCTCCCTGTCCACTCCCTGACTTGAGGCTCTTCACTGCTATCTCTTTCCCATTAGGCAAAACACCCTTGTGCACATAACCAAACCCACCTTGACCCAATAGATTGGCATTCGAGAACCCCTTTGTAGTTAATGCCAGTTCGTCGTTTGAAAACGTGCTTTGGTTGAACCCCAAAGCAATGTTTGGTGATGGAGGTGGCAGTGCTGGATGCAGCGGTCCTGAAAAGGTTGAACTTATATCTCCGCTGTTCATAACTCCCGAAACTGGAGACGGTCCACGTCATCTAGGACTTGACGGTGTTAGTGACATCTTGACAACATGATCTATCAGAGGTCAGGGACTCATGTGCCAATCTGTGTTAGCAAGTTTTGCTAAATCATGTAAATCTCAAGAATAATTTTTGGTAAAGTGATTGAGCAAGATGATGGGCAAAACTCTCTTTTCATTTTCATTGAGTCTTTCTTTTTTTTTTCTCACTCTATTAAAACAGAGTTGCCACACACACGTACATAACTTCTGTTTTTTTTTTGTTTTACAAACTTAACTCTTTAGTTCCTCAAACTTGCCAGCTAATGCCTGTTATAATAATTACTCAACAATAACTAGACAACTAGTAAATACTAGTAACAACATATTACAATTAACACTCCCTCCTAATGTGTTGTTCCTGAACT